>JAPYYV010018996.1:0-15536 GCA_030522625.1 Copidosoma aretas | reverse complement strand
TGGCCTACCCCCCGGCGGCGCCGGAAAGGGCCCCGGGGGGCGGGGTCCCCCGGGGCCCGGCCGCCCCCGGCCCCCCCCCCCCCCCCCTTTGTGCGTCGCGCCACGGGCCTGTTTTCGGGTACGAAAGTATACTTTGGCTGCTCTGTTGTGTCTGGCGTATAATCGAGCACTGTGACGTTATATTTCTCTATGACGCGTGTGCCCGGACACGTGTTTTTTCATCGATGTTCTTCGAGTCTTATTTCGTAAGGCCGGTTCGTAAGAGAAGGCAAAATTCGCGTTTCGATACGGATCACTTTTCAACTGCATCGATGTATAGCCCCGTGTCTCTGCGGGGAAAAAAAGAGACGGAGGGAGAGGGAACGACGGTCGGTGATTTTTAAAACAAACACCGCCGGTCGATCGATCGATTCGAATTCCTCGACCTGCATACAGGGGCGAGCGAGCCGCCGAACCGTTCGAGGATCCCTCTCGGGGAGAGCTCGAAAACCGCAAGGAGAGGGGGGGGGGGGGGGGGCTTCTCGGTGCATTCTTGGCGGCGAGAGATCGAGTGACAAAAAAGTGCACCGGCACTCGCCGTCCCCTCTGCTTTTGACACTTATCTGCCGGGACGGCGGCGGCTACAAACGAGCAGGAAAAATACGGCCGCTCGTGCGAAACGGGAGAGCCTGATGGCTTGTAAGTATACTGTACTTAAATGTGGTGCAGTGCAGTACGCGATGAAAATTTCTTGGCGCGGCGTTTTTTTTCCTCGTCGGACCTGCAGTACTTCCATGCGCAGCGTTACGTGATGTAGTGTGAGCATCTACAGGTGAGCGTCGAACGGGTGAAAATAAAAAATACAGCCCCTGATTCCTCTGAGTGCATTATGCGTGGCTCGACATGGTTATAGCGCATTCCTCGGCGGATGTCTCGATCCCGCAGGGCTTACATCGCTCCGCAGAGTTAAGAATATATAGAACGTCATTTCAAGGTTTTTTCAAGAATGTTTACGTATACTACGATCGCCCTGTGGAGACCATCGATTAGTTCTCGGTCCCGGCGCGTCGTCGGTCGATCGATCAATTTTTGCACGATCCAAAAAAGATGATGCTCGCACCTCTCGTCGGAGAGACCAAGATTACGCACACAGCAAGACGGGAAGAAGAGAGGAAGGAAGAGAGAGGAGGAGGAGGAGACTGGTTTCGCCAGCCGGAAGTTGGATTAAAATCGGGCCCTGAAAAAATAAGGCTTTCGATCCAGTTACGCGCCCGACGCGCGGGGAGGTGGGGGCGGGGGGGGGGGGGGGGGGGGGGGGGGGGGGCGTAAGAAAATCGCGTCACCTGCTCCCCTCCGTGGTATAGCAGCGGGACGACAGGAAACGAGGACGAGGAGTGTCGTCCGCTCTCTGTACTGCTGCTGCTGCCGTGCGCGCAGTGTTTTTTCTTTTGTGGAGTAAGTGGGTATATAAATACGTGTACACGTATACATATATACGACTGACCTTCGTCGTTCTCCCCCTTTGCGGCAAGGATACAGTGGCGACTACAATACATACGTATAAGTATACTGCACGCCTATACGAAAGCTGCATGCAAATCTCTGCTCGGCGTGATTTTACGATACCCCAAGAAAGCCTATGTAGAAGGTTGTTATAACAACGGGTTCAATGTATTTTACATACAGTTGGGATATTGCGCGCGCGCGGGATCATAAACGTGTAATTAGGTAATAGGGAGGCAAAAAATTGCCGCCTCTTTTTTTTCCATCAATCTTGAATCGATACAAGTACACCGGGAGGGGATTGCGATAGGACTGATTTTGCACTCGTACTGTCGAAGCGATTTTCGAACGAATTGCAAGCAAATGGGGCTTCCACCACGGATAATATTACATAGCGCGCTTGGACTGACTTGTTTCCGACTCGTTTTCCATGCCGATCAAGCTCTATCGGTAAGTATGCTCTGGACGACTTACTTACTTCCAAAATCAAAAACAAGAAAAACCACCAACAACCAACATCGACAGTAAAAACACAAGCACGGAGAAAAAAAACCCGGCCGGGCTGTCTATTTAAAAAAAAAAAAAAAAAAAAAAAACGCACGCTTCCCCGATGATTCCCGTGCCCACATCCAGCCCACGAGGGGGCCCCTGCACGCCAGGACCAAAGGACCTGCAGAACGACGACGTTCCTCCTCCTGCAGGCATTTCGTGAAACCCCTCTTTCTCCCGGCTCCCCTTCCTCCCCCTCTTGCGCCAGGTTGCTCGTCCGCATGAAAGGAGGACTCGAATGAATGAATGACACCCCCGTTAGGGCCGAGGGTGCTGTTGCCCCCTCTCCTCCTTTCGAGCTGCTCACTGTCCCGATGCAGGATACACACTGCGCCGCGTCTCTATATACACTAATACTCTGCTGCGTTGCCACGTCTCCTCTTGCAGAGGCTCCTCTTTTACTGGACGCTTTTCTCGCCGACTCGCCGCAACGATTGCATGGTACACAATTTATCATGGCTCCCCACCAGCGCTCGAGGAATTTCGGACCTTTGGTTCTCCTGATGGCTCTCTGCGTCGTGTATCCGTAAGATTTGTCTCCTCCTCGCTCTCTCTCGCGTGAGTATGTACGTACAAGGGTCGCGGGGTTCCTCTCTTGCGTGGAACTTTTAGCGGAAAGGTGCTGCACGGGACAGGCGTTATATACTCACATGACGTCTGCCATGCGTTGTCTATATAGGCACAGCGTCACCCTCCCTGAATCGGCGCGATAATTCATGCTCGAGATTTTTTCGTATTCCAGGTGCTGACGCGCAATTTTATACGAGCTCTTGGTGTATCGATTACCTACCTACTACAACTTATAGATACTATTCTGCGATCGTGGCGAAAGGTGTCGATATCCTCGCGAGGAGTCGATTAAAAAGAACAAAAAAAAATCAAACCAAAACCCAGCGCCCGTTCCGGATTGCATCGGTGATGCCACCACCACCACCACCACCACGGGGGATACAAGAGTCCATGGAACGCCAGCCGTTCGCTGAAATTTATCATCCAGCTCGATCCAGCGAGCATCGAGAGAAGGAGCGATTCCTCGCGAGAGAATAACCGGTTGTCGCGCGCGTGCACGCTTTCATGCTTATGAATATATATACACGCGCGTGTACAGCACGAAAAGGAAAATAGAGGATAAGGAGGAGAGTAAGTGCGGGGGGGGGGGGGCACTGAGCTCCTGCTCCGAGATGTACAGGGTGCAAGTAGTACATTCTTGGGTTGGCGCATTGATGGGTAAACTCTCGGTCGATAATGGGATCGAGGATCGAGGCACGTAGCTGCTGCCGACGACGACGAAGAAATTTAATATAATCAAGCGGTGTCTGCGGATAATTTGACTTTCCAGGCTGGAAAATGGTAATCGTCTCGAAATTTGAACAGAAAATCCTCACTGGACTAACTCTCGGATGCTCGACAAGTATCATCACCATGGTCATCACGATTTAGGTTACAAGAATACGACGATACAAATCAACAATTTTATGGCTCACGTCTGACGCATATAAGACGCTATAGCTGCTGCATTATCCCCTGCAAACTGCATAATATATTATGTACCATTGTATACAGCATACACGCGTACGAGCGGCTCCCCCCAAGTCGTCCGGGTCCAACCACTTGTCGCGCTTACTCGAGCGATAGCTCCTGTATGTACCCTCTTATAGCGCCTCCATTGTACTCCTGCACAGCCCGCGACACGCGGACATTTCCATTTTACCGAGTACCTCCCTTTTCATACAATGGGCAAGTGTAAGTACACACACACACACACACACACACACGCACAACGCATGCTACCTACGCACGTCTGTACACATACACCACCCAATGTCCCGTTCGATTTGCTCTTTTCTCTTTCGTTCCTAATACGTAAGTACATCAGGGGAGGTTGCGCTTTTCGTAGGTTCCCCAGCATCTATTGTAAGTGAGCCCGAGTTGTTCCGCGGGCGCTCGTTCTCCGAAAAAAAACATCTCCAATACGCACCCTTCTCCGCGTCACTTGGGGCCAATTAGGGCGTTCATCGCAGGCTGATCCATATTATACTAACTCTCGTTTTATACAAGCGCGCGATGGCGTCATCGAACGCGAAGCTTACGTTGATACAGTATAATAGGATACATCCAATTCTTCCGAGAACACACTCTCGTCATATTTTTTCAATTCTAATTCTTCACCATCATACGCTCCATATAGATCATCGCCAATTTGTATACACCAGAATTGCTTGGCGACAGTTAACGTCAAAAGCTGCGCAACTGCAGACGTTGTAATAGTGGAGTATGAACGTGTGTATTATAGAGCCGAGGGAAGAAGATGCTGAAACCGTGACCATCCGACGAAGACGCGCGCGACGCTGATGCCGCAGATACGATGCTCGGAAGGCTATTGCGAGTAAGTCAACGTAGCTCCAACTAATTGCCGATGACAGGCTGATTCGCCCCGTAAAACGTATATTATATTGTACACTATACGATCGATGACGCATCCATCGTCACGTGCGCCGCGAATCAACTTCGCATCGCGAGTTCTGATAGCACGATTTATTCGCACACGTATTATACGTATTGCGCGTAGTGATGGTCATCGGATGATACAGCAAGTCGAGCAGCAAGTACTTGGCTACTGGAACACATGCTGCCGCTGACTCGACCTTCTAAAGATATGATCTTATTGCACGCGATCGGTATACCTACGTCATAGTATACACAGTTTGATTGAATTTTTTCCACCCCAAAGCAATATATAATACCAAAGACACTGCGCGTACCTGATGCACCGTGCCATATTACAGTGCTATACGTCCGGCTCCTACTCAGGGCACTCAGCACTTGGGAGTGGGAAGGGATGAGGAATGGGAGGGGATAGGGGGTGACTAGCAACACCGTTCCGCATTTGCCCAGGACAAGTCCTGTGGGTGGGGAAATTCGCGCTCCAGTTCGAAACGGCTGGCGAGTGCTCACAAGTTATAATAGTAATACAGTCCCGTAATAATGGTCTTTGCGTTGTACGTATGCGAATCGGCTGCAGCTATTGCAGCCGAGCCGATGCGGCGCGTATTAGGGCCAATCGCGGGCTCCGCGCACGCGTTCGCCATTACCATACAGTACGTCTTTTCAAACGCGCATACGAATACACACCGAGCTCCGACATCGTCGCGATACGGTATAATATATCCGCGCGACTCTCGATCGGAGGCGGCGTTGCTGGATGTTGTTCATCTCTCAAATGCCCGGCCGACCCTCGCGTTACTTCTCGAACAAAAAAATGTACAAATAAGACACCGCAACAACATGCCGGTCATCAGTGCAGGCAGCAGCATCCAAGTAAAGTGGCCGTCCTGTCACCCATATTATTATGATATACATACATTTGTACTTGATAATATGGGCCAAGAGACACTGCATGGCGGCACGCGCCAGCCATACATGCTCGTGTTTGTTTTTTTCCCCCCATCGCCGCGAGACGTCATCGTCGTCAACAAAGTAGCCTCATGTACGACGACTGCGGCGTTGCTCACGATTATGTACAGTATATGAGACACAGTATAAGCGGGAGATGATTCAAATTTTTCTCGTCCGACACGACGTATTACGTATATCTCTTCAATACAATCAGTAGCATAAATGTACGCGCGCTCTCCGAGTGACGACTTGTCGCGCAGCCGTATACGCTTATTATACATGTGTAAAACACACTCGAGGTGGACGCGCCGCCGCCGCTGTATACAGAGAGCTAGGGGTACATCAGCGATCTCGTTCCGATCGTCGTCGTCGTCGCCGTCCTTTCGAACGCCTTCGCGCTCCCCCCTCTCGTTCTCTCTTTATTTTCGTTGATGAGCCGGAATGTGCGATGACTAAGGGGGTCACGTCTCTCTCTCTCTCTCTCTCTCCCTCCCCCGCATTCTGCTGCGTGGCTGGATGCTGCGACGATGCGTACGGATTCCGCTCTGACGCGCGCGAGTGATGCCGCTGGGGAAATTGTGGTTTTGTGTACACAATGTGTCCGGGATCGCCTTCGCGCTCCGATGACCGGTGACGATAATTTTTTTTTTTTTGTTGTTCCCAACTTTGTGTGTATCTACATTTCCGAAAGGAGCTCTTTTTTGGGTGGTTTTGAGATCCGAGGTCAACGATCTTCCGCGCGGTCAAAGGGGAGAGCATGGAAAACAGAACGCATCGTCGTCCGAGCCGATGGAATTATAATACAGAAGAGTCGAGAAACCATGTAATACGACATCCATGGGCTATTAACCCGAGCATATTTGAAAAATAAACGAGACAACAATGGCGTGGAAAAAAAAATCCTGCCGAAAGAAAATTCCACGGCCTCCGCTGCTGCTCCGACACAAAGAAGAATGAGAGCCAAGAGCAGCGCATCGAGAGGAGGAGGTGGAGGAGGAATGAGAAAAAAAAGAAGGAGAAGAAGCGAGAAAACAATACATAAGATGAAGCGCCCTCGCGCGCGCTGTGGTCATCGTTATCGGTCGGCGGCGCGAAAGATGGACCCCTCTCGTATTAGTCGGGAGAGGAGAGGAGGAGCACTCGCATGCGCGTCGAGTGTTGGTGACTTATCGGACGTGCTGCGGAGAGAGATAGAGACAATAAAAGAGCTGGATGGACCTCTATATATATATATACACATAACACTGACGCGTCGCGAGTCACGGGCGCGTGTAATTGAGCTATCAGAGCTGCATCGGCGGCAATCAGGGTCGGGAGTACATTTATACATCCACTATGAGAGCTCTAATCTATTTTCCCTTGCTCCCCTTTCGCTCTCCGGATTACCATTGAGAGCTGACGTTTTTCCTCCTCGCAACGATCGTCGTCCGACTGTCCGAGTGCCAAGGCTCTTGATCTTGAAATTCGCCGACGAAAGGCTCGGGCGATTCGGTTTCAGATTCAGGTATACTACTATACACTTTGCCCATGATTTTTTTCGCTCAATCACAGTATAAGGTAATCTGTTTGAGCTTCGTTGCAACGATCGCGCTCCCAAATAGAATTTAATTATCATGAAAAAACCAACGAATCCGAAATTATAGATTAGTACACGTTTCATATGTTTTGTGTCAAAAGAGTATCCAAAACACTTTACTCGATATACATATGGTCGTCATGCTGTTCGCCGTATGGTATAAGTTATAGCGAAAGGCTGATGGCGTAATTTAAAGATTTAATTGTGAAATCAATGTGATTTGTGAGCAAAAGTTAATTTTTGGAGTTTACACGACAAATGAGAGCATCTTATGGTCAAAGAATATTAATTTCTGATTAAATTTAGTAACAAAACATTGAGTCTTTAATCGGGAATTTAAAGATTTAACAGTCATTTAAATCGTTTCAATCACGTGAACAGCTCCTCGAGTTTTTGTAAAGCTAGCAGGCATCAGGTTTTGCGCGCAGACAGCACTCGATCGGTGCTGCGATCATCGGCATTGCGCGTCCTTTCTTCCGAACGGTGTGTGTGCACCATCTTGATAATCGCAGATACTTAAGTACTTAATACGCACTGCACCCCGTGGACTTGGATTCGGTCTTACGGTTAACGCTTGGCTAGCCAGCGCTACTCTCTCCGTATAATACTTATAGAACGTACGCGAATGTCTGCACACAGGCATACTTAATATGTGCCTTTCCTCGCGACTGACCACAGGTAGTTGCAGCGTCGTCGGAGAAAGGAGAGAGAGAGAGAGAGAGAGATAAAAGAGGTATAGGTACCTGTAATATGGGTATCCGAGGGACGGAGAGGGGCTGTGCGGTACGGCTGTCTGCAGTGCAATGGTATATAATATATATGGATGCAAGACGTGGTCGAGGTGAACCGAAGCCTAGACCATGCAATGGGTGCACTCAGGGATAACGCAAGAGCGAACCTCAGGTATGAACATATATATTATATAGTTTGCAGACGCTGGGGATGTATACGCAACTGACGTGCGCGCTACGCTTGATTTTGTGCAACGTTTATTGTTTCGCGTATACTTATACACGTGTTTTTTTATTTCATTTCTCCGGGATAGGTTTTTGTCGCAACGTTTAAAATTTTATCGACAATTTCCAGATATTTCAACAAAGCTTCCGAATGAAGTAAAATAAAAAAAAACTTGTATCAACTATTTTAATTGTACGGGATGGCGGAGCGCGAGCTCGCTTCTATTTTTAATTCGAACTTTCATCGCGTAAACAAACTCCTGTACTCCAACATAACAAACGCACACGCCATTAATATAATTACAGAGGCCTCGTCTTCTTTGGTAGCGGCAGACGTGCAATTACATTTGTACATACATATACTTGCTACTAGCGTGCCTCGAGGACGCTGTTGATTTTTTCGTGATGCAGCTTTTTCGCCTGCACCTACGCAGCGGGAAAATAGAGCTCGCAGCGTCAATTATAGGTATAGGACGCGGAGTGCCTTCTGTTTTCACCGGATCAAAAAGTGTGATACGTTTTATCAATGTACCAATTTTCGATCTCGATCAATCGATTTTTCTTAATGATCACGGAGAACTGCAGAGATTTTGGGCAAGATTTATCCATAGGTTTTTGGATGGTACAACTTTTACAAGACATAATATGGAATCACAGATTTTCTTATTAAAACAAAGTCGATGATTTGGGTAATTTATATGAACAATCTCACTCAAATTAGCAAGGTTGATTCGTCCACAACTACAAAACAATACTACTCAATTTCAGTGAGGTAGCTTGCCTGGTGCAAAATTAAAAGTGACAGCGCTATTACGGTACTGAGTACTAAAAATGTTAAATTTGCGTACATACTCGTTTTACGGCAGACATATTTATAATTGATAAACCTAGGCTGAGGCTCAAAAACACTTTTTTTTAGGTTTGCTTTTTTACATGTTAGCCAGCGTTAAGGAAACTAATTTTTTTCATCGTAACGATCGTGCTTTGCCTTGTATGCGATGACGCAGTCCGCAGCATAAATCGGACAGCTAATTTTTGTGTTACACGCCGTAATCATGACGCGCAAGCTGAAGGTTTTTTTCTGATAGCTTTCTCTCATCCGAGGATCGAGGTAATTGTAAGGAGGCGAGGCCTAATGCCGCTCCAACGGTTCGGCATCGTTTGATTTTTACGCGTCAATTTAGTACGATGATTTTCAAACTTATTTCGTACAGTGAAAGGTAAATGATTTAAACAAGAAAAAAAAAAGAAACAAATTTATCATTTTTATCATTATTTGTAATAGTGGGGATCGATTTTTCGAAGATGATTAGTCATAGAATCGATCGATGGTTTGATTGTGCGATGCGTGGTATCATTCTCAGAAGCCGGTCAGCGATAGCAAATGAGTCTAGCCTCGATACAGGCAAGTACGTAACAGCTGTGATATGGGTACAAATTTTCTGGTTGTTTGAATCGACATCTCAGTTGTACAAGTAGTCGATCGTAGAGAACGATTTATCAAACTTGCCTCGCAATCTGTTATTTGGCAATAAATCGTCTTGCTGTATTATCACACCATGTTATCGAAAGGACATGCAGAAGGTTTTATAATTATTATATTATACAAAAGAACTCTCTATCATATTTTCTTTAAATCAACTGGTCTTTATCTGAGAAGCTACTATTATCGAGAGATCCTTTAACACACGTTATATTTTATAAAAGCACCAGAGAGAAGAAAATAATACCTTCTCTGATGATAAAACTCAAAATAAGTGACTGCTAAATTATCGAGTAAATTATTGTAGTTTGGTATTCATAGAAAACATTGTGATTATAAAATTTGAAAACGTGAAAAAGAATAAGGAATGGGAGAGTGAAAATGAGTATACAACGCTGTCAAATAGATGATGCGTCTAATTTCATTAAAATTATAACGAATAGAAATATTCAAGTTTTTGTTTCTACTATCCCCAATTTGTTTACTCGTTGCAGATCCAATAAAAACATTGCATCTTCCATATAGCAACGGAAAAATCAAAATAATCTGATACACTAACAGTCTCACTTCTAACAGAAATAGGTCTACTCTCAATTGCAAAGCAGTATTTATCATAGTTTCAAGTTTTTTTTTACCAAAAAAACTGAGAATATATGAATCACTTGCAGTTTATGCAACAACCATCAAGTCAAATGTGGAAATGAACATAGGTGATTTTTTTACGATACATGTATACAACAGCAAGTGTACTTTTTTGACGTGTTAATTACAGGAAAGCGCATTGCCAATATTGAGCAACATTGGCATCAACATTAATAAATCAAAAAACCGTATCGAAATAGGCCTATCACTGTGTTCGTCCATTGCAAAATATAAGGGACTTAAACCTTAAAAGATTCATTGATCATTCGTGAAAATATTATGTAACACTGATTGACTGATGTATACTATTTTTCTTGCCAGAGAAAACAAAATGAGAGAGGTACTTAAGTACTTTGGCGATAGTCAAGCCTTGAAACAGTTAAACCTTATACATCAGAGATTGACGGATACAATATATACGATCAAATGTGAATTACGTATTTCATTTTTCTCAAGGTGATAGGTTTATTCTCGTTCATCCATTTGGAAGCTATTATCGTAATTGTGATTTCTCTATCGATATTACTGATTATATTTGTTAAAAAATTGTTTTTTGCACTGTATGTTGAAGAAATTATTTTCTACTCGACTGCCAAAACTACTAAAGCTCTCAATCTTCTTTTGTTTGTTCGTAATTTACAAAACTTTCTGTGTACATGCCAATCTTGATTGATCATGTAACTTAAAAATTTTCTATTACAATGTTGAACGTATACATCTAAAATGTATACTCTGATTCTACGATTGCCTCGCTCTAACCATCAGCAAGTGCTGCTACTCACTGCAGATTGCATAGTACTTATACTTATTACAGTGGGGGTCTGGTGTAGAAATAAACAGGGTTCGCGGGAACCGAGCCTCTCATCGAAGCATTGCCGCAAAGTGCAAGTATCACTTGCACACACGACGAGGGTCCTGTTAGGTGTGCTCGAACGAAAGATACAGGCCGCCACCGCCACCGCTCACGAAAATTAAGGTCGCGATAATTATTTGCCGCGGCGGGAGGGGGGATTTTTAATACCGCGGCTGCGGCATAATTTACGACGAGATAGTGGGAAATTGGAATTGAGCGAGTGTAGCTGCTGCTGCGTTTAAAAAATTTGTGCGAGCTCGTGCGCGTGAGTTTGTACACATAATAATATAACATGTCGTGTACAAGTGATGAGTACACAGTATAATATATTTATAACACACAACGAGTGAAAACGGAGAGGTAGGTGATATTTTTACGCGAGACTCGAGCCGAGCATTGTTATTTTATATTTTCCTTATCGGGCCCCCGAGACTTATCAGATGTCGTCTCAATCGCGGTGCCTATATTACAATACTTTCAGCTTATCACCGACGTTCCCCTTCAACACTGCCAATATCGCGCGTGTTTGACAAATCATTTCACGCCGCACGTTAAAATAATGCACATCAGCGAGTCTCGCGCGACACGAACCACGACAGGGAAAGAAAAAAATCACGAATGAGGGAAAGAATCATATACGTCGTATAAAACATACCTCTTTCTTCGTAGACGGCGAGGGCGAGCGAAGCCATGGCCAACAGGGTCAGCAACAGGTAGTAGCGCGTCCCCATGGCTGCTGATGCTGCTGGAGGCATCGCGGAGCTCTCGGAGGCGCTTTCAACCTGCACTATCACGGCGATGTGTCAGCTACTGCCTGCAGCCCTGCACACACGGTATACAGCACAGCAGCAACAACACGGCGAGGGGCCAGTATAAGTCCCTCTCACGATCTCTGCGCCTCGTGTACGGGCCTTGTGCAGGCGTGGTGACGACGATCTACCTCATGCCGGCAGCACATATTATATCGCGACGACTGATGGTTCTTTTTTTTCTTCTTCTTTCGAAATACTATCCCTGCAGAACGCCGTGCGGATCACGATAATTAATAATTCACGATTATTCGAAACACACACTCGCGCACACTTTTACCTTTGCGAACCGTTATACTTGCGACGTAAAAAAGATCTCTGTAGCCGCGCACACCTGTTGAATTCGGAACGCTCAAACTCTCATCGATCCTCACTCACGCGCGTCCACTGCAACTGCATCACTTTTGAGCACAATGTATGTACTACGTTTACACACCAGTGTCACGTGCGACGCCGTTGGAGCAACAGTATAAGTCGAGTCGTCGAGCTCTCGCTTCTCCTCGAGATTTTTTGCCAGACATCACCGAGCTTCGACAACAGCACACACTACACCCTCGCCGATGCGTAACTCTGCAGGTGAGGCTGCACCGTTTTTGTCAGCCGCCGCAGCTGCTGCAGACGCATCCAGGTAAATGCAGCAAAGATTTTCCCCCTGCCAGAGAGAGAGAGAACAGGCAACCCAGAGCCGCGCTGGTGGGTAAAAAGTTGCGCCGTCTGCGATCTTTTGTTTACCTTTCACCGGAGCAGCGCCGAGTCTCGGCCGAGCTGCAGCACCATCACCACCAGCGAGTCACTTCCGCCTCGATTCGTGGCAAGAGTTGGCTCCGACTCCATAAATCCGCGAGGATTTCCATCGGCTGCTCCAGCTGCGCGTGGGCGTATAGGTTGCAGTATCCCTACACGTAATCCTTTTCGAGAGAGTACGTCTTGGGCTCTTCCGCAATTCTTCCCGGTGCACTTGTATATTATATATACGTTAACTCGAAATACGAATCGTGTATTGTTATACCTGCACACAAAGGGTCGCAAATACACTGCAGCGTACGTGAATATCGTTCACCCACGCATCAGGCACTATTAGCCGTTCTTTCTCTCTCTCCGATGCGAAGGGGACCAGTACGGAATGCGGCCCCCTTACCTGCGCCGTGCACTGCGATTTCGGATCGGCGCTGATCCTATATATTATATGCCGCTGCCGCAACACACTGCGAAACGGAGCACACTCGCGGAGTATCGGCCGTACCCTGCGTAACAATAATAATACTCACGACGTATACTTTCACACACACACTCCCGACGCCGCGATGTATCGGTGTTCGGTCGCGACGTTTCACCGCCAAGTTTCGTTTGGAGAGAGAAAGAGAGAGGTAAGAATAAAAACATAAACAATAAGACGACGTACACACAACGGCGTGTGTAAAACGACGCGACGACAACGAACGCGCGGACCTACTCTTGTGCCGCTCGAGCGGAGAATACGCGTTGGCTGCGGAGTGGGTCCCATCGGTGCCTCTGCTGCAGTCCCTCCGCCGAGAGCCCGAGGCTTCGGCTCGACGTCGCCGAGCGGCGCCACCGCGGCGAGGTTTGACGGTACGTATACCTATATGTAGCGTGCGATATATATTTTTTTCCCTCCCTCCTGTTGCGTTTACCGCGTCAGTCTCGGTGCAGTCCGTCGCGGGAGAGGATATGTGCACAGGAGTTGGCATACATGCGCGAGGAGATGGAAAGAGAGAGGCTGAATAGCGTCCCTTTTTTCATTCGCCCTCACCCGGACGGCAGGGCTATATACGTATACGGGGAGTGCAGTATCCTCCTTCTCTGGTGCTCTGGACGTATACATACTGTATTATACATATACTGAAAAGCAGCAGCGCACGCGGGTGAGCAGCCCTTTGTGCCGCCGTTCTCTCTTTTTCCTCCCTCCCTCGCCCTCCCTTTCGGCTGGCCCATTCAATTTGCCGGCTCAAATGAATTCTTAAAATGACATTCATCCCGGCGTAAATACTCACCTGGCACCTTTAACCGGCAGTTGACTTTTCGTCTTCCCTCTCTCCTTCCTTTCTTTTTTTTCTTTCTTTTCTCCTTCCACCTCGTGCACGGAAAAAACGGCCGTCCACGTTCCAGATTTGAAAACTCTCGAGCCGAAATTCATCTAGCTGTTTAAGTTTTTTTTTTTTTTTAGTACGGCGGCATTTTCATTGAGTGGCACGAATTACGAGTGTTGCGACTGCACTGGGAAAAAGATAACATTGCAGAAACTATACGGTTGCCTCTACAGGAGCAAACCTTATACAGAAAGTACAATGTAACATTGCTGTTTCTGCAAGAATTGCTCCTATCGAGGTAACCGTATAATAGTTTCTTGCAATGTTACCTTACTAAAACAGTAATTTTTTCTTTTTCAGTGTGCGATGATGAAAGAGCATCGGCCGCAGGGAAGCGCTTTTTTGTCCCTTCTCCGACGATCGGCACATCTCTGATGCGTGCATAAAGTGGTTATTTCATACCCCACGCGCGTCGACGTATCGCGTATGAATATAAATTATAATGATTATTAGGAAATATTGTCCAAACGTGTGGCATAATAATTCGTTAATTGCAGCTTATTACTTTTAGAATTGATAAAACAGGCCCTTCGATGGAGAGAACAACTTTCATCCTCCCCGTGTAATAAATCCCGATCGACACCCTATGGGCTGTAGGAGTAATAAATTTCGCTTCATCCGAGCGAACCCTTTGGGGAATCAAAATATTTTGCACCCGACATAAGTTTTACACTCACGTATTAAGTCCGCGCACAGCGTACCACAACGAAGAAGCGCCTTTGGTAGCAGCTCGTCTCCTCAAGCCGGTCGACGCGCATAGGGGGAGGAGAAGGAGTTCAGTAGGTATATTCCGCGAAGCGTCGCTCCTTCTTTTTTTTTTTTCCCTTCCATACCTTTATGTTTTTACTCCACGGCCTGCGCGCTTTCCGTCCCCGTCGTCGGGGGCAAAAATCGCGATGGATCGACCACGTCGCGGTAAGTAACTGGTTTCTCGCTCGGTCGCACACGTGTAGAGGGAGATAAGTGCACGTTGTATCACAGCGACGACGAAGACGACGACGATCGTCTTTCTGTCCGTAAGTATACGAGCAATCGTGTATGGGTCATTCTACCAAAAACGGTATATTTCAGAAGCCGAAATGGACATACTCTTTAAAGGGGTTTTTAATTGTTCTAGTATTTTTTTCGTACTGTCCGTGACCCAAGTAAGTCAAAATATTTTGGGCCCGGCTGAATCTGCACGAGAACAAATTTTGCAGCACTAATACATGTCGTTACGGGTTCTCATTTTACGCTTAAAATGGCCTTCAGATCGTTATTTTATCGTGTATCATGAAAATACTACTTCATCCTTGCACCTACACGATGTACTTACAATCTACATTCGTCAATTTCACCCTTTGAGCCGATAATCAAACGCTATGCGAAGATAAAGCGCGATATGTGCGAAAAAAAGGATCGTTACGGGTTCTCATTTTATCATTCTTAAGACGAGATATCAGCGCATTGAGTGAGAATTACGCTTCGCCATTGCACTCGTATGGAGAACTTTCTATCCTCTATCATATGACACATTAGTCGAGTCGATCCGACAAGTCTACGAAAAGATACAGTGCGTTTTGTATCTTTACGGAATAGCGTTGCGGGTCTCAGCAAAAAAAGGGAGCGTTACGGGTCTCATTTTTTCGTCGTAAAATCGCGATTGCGGCGCTCCGAATGAGAATTTAACTTCGCCCTTGCAC
>JAPYYV010018994.1:0-13129 GCA_030522625.1 Copidosoma aretas | reverse complement strand
CATCAATTGCATACATGGGTCATTTTTTTTTGTGTTATAAGAAATTGAGGTTCAAAATTTTCATTTTTACATAGTTTTAGAAACAGAGAATTTAAATTTTCATTAGTTTACTTTGAATAATTACCCGAAATATTTCTAATTTTGCAAGTTTTCTATGGAAGTACATGGAATTTTTTAATTCTATGGTACAGGAATTAGTCTAGTACAGCTTGCTCGACACCTGGTTTACTTATGGGCCTGGTGGTTCCAAGTTCGAGCCATAAATAAGAATACATTTTTTCTTTTAATTTTATTTGAGGTAATAAATAAAATAG
Organism: Copidosoma aretas; assembly: GCA_030522625.1. Taxonomy (NCBI): domain Eukaryota; kingdom Metazoa; phylum Arthropoda; class Insecta; order Hymenoptera; family Encyrtidae; genus Copidosoma; species Copidosoma aretas. The sequence continues at coordinate 12,815 of JAPYYV010018994.1, read as the reverse complement.
AATATTAACTTATTAATTATTTTTAAAATATCATTCATCGACTTTTTCAAGGAACGTAATATTTTTGATTAATAATACACTTGGCGATACTTTTTTTCACATGTATGTTTGTACAAAAACATACATCTACTTATCAAACTTTTTATCAACTTAATTCCCAAGGCAAATCGATTCGTTACAAATGAGAAATTTTTAAAAGTACATTTAAGAAAAATACAAATATATGTCGTTATTAAGGTTTGGATTAGATTTTTTATACCAGCAATATAAGATAGAGGTAGAAAGATCTGGTGATTAATTGTTATGATACCCATATTTATTTATTGCTAAAAATAGATGGCTTAAAAGATTTTAAATTCATTGTTAAATATATTGTTAATATTGATTTATTTATTTAACCAGTATGATGTTGTTAACTGATTTAAAAAAAATTATGTTCAAAAGATCTGGAAATCTATTTTAAATAAATAATTAAGATGCCTCTGACAATCAGCTAATAAATGTTCAATACATACTAAATAAGTTCATTACTTGATGTACCTACTCCTAATGTTTAATAAATTCTAATTTAAAAAATTACCAGTATGTGTGACTCAAACTTGGTACATCCAGAACCAGAAACAGGTTTATAGCTCACTGTGCTAGACTTAACTTTCCTACGGCTTACAGTTATATTAAGAATGACGATGTAAAATAAAAACACACTTTGATTTAAGATAAAGGAGCAAGTAAACAAGATGTTCTACTTACAGTTATATTGTTGCAAATCACGGGTGTGCCCATAATTTTTTTTACTGGTGTTTATTGGTACAAATATTCATATAAATACCTATACATATGCATGTATAATACGGGATTATTTTGGAGCCTAAGTTTGACCCCCATTTTTGCCTGTTACTAATTGATGAACTTTCTAAGCGATGAATTGTAAACTTTTGGACCTAATATTTACGTTTTTATCCATCAAACATTAATCAAGGTAGTAACGTTGAGGGATTGGTTCGTAACGTAAAGTTGTTTTGCTTTTGCAATTTGATAATACCGCAAAATTCAAGGGATTTTAAAAGAACTTTTTAAAAAATCATTTTTTAAAGATGAAAGAGTTTGCAATTTTGGAATACGTCCTAGATTTTTAAAGAATCCGTTTTTAACTTATAAATAAACAAAAAAATGATACATTTAGGATTTATTGATTTAATGATGAATTCATATTTGATTCTTTTTCAATAAATTTATTATAAACACGTTTCATAAATTATTATCGAATTACAAATGACTTAATTTCATTAATTGCCGTCTCGGTCTGCTTTGCCTATCGGGTTCGACGTATCACAGCTCACTGTATTTCGCTTGTTATCCCCTCCTATTTGATATCCCAATTAAGGGGGGCGTAAAAAAACATATTTCGTAATTTTATCGCAGCCTCTATAATATATTTATCATACTAGAGGGCTCCACCTCCTGCGCGTGCCACGCTCCCACCCCCGCTATTGAATCATACTTATTTGCATGATTTTTTAAGGAAAATCAAATGAATAGCTGGGGTAAATCATAACATAAAGTTTTATTTTTTTTTCATCAAATGCCTTTTTATTCAATTTTTCATGATCGAGATTTTTAATTTACCCGTGCTTGGCCAGTCTCAGGCAATCAAATACTCGCACGGAGAGAACTCTCGTACTGCGGTAGCACAATTCTCTCCGTACTACGTTCGTATACAGCACCGCATACTGCGTTTGCTCGGGTGTCATACCAAATCAGTATGTCAGCGAGCAAACTCAGTATGGCAAGATGTATAGAAAGTATACACTCGAGCCTACTGCCGTATGCACTGACCTATACTACCACAGTATGAGAGTTCTCTCCGTGCGGAAAGCAGGCTCTACCTGAATATCATGGATATTTTCAAGAAGCAATAAAAATTATACTGTATAATATCTTTTCAACCAAATACGTATGCAAAATTTTAGGAAGATCGGATAGCCGGATGTATTAAAAACACGTTTATCAATTTGTTTTTGACAAACAGACCAACGGACAAAAGAAAGTCAAATAAAAGCTTGTAAAAATATTTAACGATGCTTTGTTACAAAATTAGTAGCATTGAAAGAAAAACAATCTACTGGAAATAATTGAAAAAAAAAAAAAAAAAAAAATTAAACAGTGTTCTAACTAATATAGACGTACATTATTTATCTTTCTCCCATCTGATCCGCTCTGGCCAAGTGGGTACATTGAAACAAGGTTGCGGGCTCAGTTATTCGTAAATGCACGTATTATGTGCGTGATGTGGCGGCGACACATGCCAAGTCCTTAGCGGCAGCATAGCCCGTGGCTTCCGCACGCGCGACGTACCTATTCGCTGTAAGAATGAAGACAGGCAGCGCCAGAGGCGGCGCTTTTTTGAAACGCGGCTGGACAACGCGCGTATGTCAACACTGATGTTTACATACGTATTAATGTAAATAAATAATATTATTGTCGAAATGGATGATATAAGGACAGGTTTTGTCCCAGTTCACTTACTAAACACTTACAGTATTTGACCCTCAAAAAGTAAGAAAGGGTATTAAATAAGTAGTATTGCATGTAAAAAGAGAAAAACAAGTGTAATCAAGTGACATTTAGTAATTTGATACAGTGTCAGTAGGATAAAAAGTATTAATAAGCAGCCTGATCAAGTTAAATTTGAAGTAGTTATTACTATTTCATTATAAATAAATAAATACGTGTACGCTGGATCAATAAAAAGCTGGTAGTTAAAAACATAATCTTTTTTTTTTAATTTTTACTAGCTGAATTCTGCAGCTCTAGTATATGTCATGCTATTTGTACAAAGGCTCCAAAGGAGTCAAAACGATTAAAAATATTTCTTTGCGTTGGTTTTTATATAGATTTATGTAGAATATATCCTTAACATCAGATCTATTGAGCAAAAGCGAGAAAAACCTTCAGATGCAGCTGAGTGAAGGAATACAGCTTTTGAAGACCAATGGTAATTTCTATGAAGCTGAAGCTATCCGCTGGACTTAGCCGCTAAAGTATATGGTGCAAACCAAAAAAAAAAAAATTTCAAAACAAAAATACTATGACGATAGAAACAACATAAAGCTTAAAATACACCTTATAGATAAAGCAATGACGACCAATCATTTTTATAGTGTAAAAAAAAACTTGAGTACATTCTATACATACGCAAGATCGTGAGAAAAGCGATTTTTTCTTGAAAACCAAGTATTCCGTCACTGTACGTTATAATAGTACGTCCTAAATAAGGCTTCTTTAATTTCTATTGTAATAAAGAACAACAGATAATAGTTTTATAGTGTCAGAAGCAGTATGAACAATAAATTGATATGAATAAACAACGCAAAATCGCTTAAAAATCGATTATTTCTGGAAAAACACTCTATACAGTCACACTACGTTATGATAGTAAGTCTTAAATGAGCTTTTTCAATTGTTATTGTCAGTTAGCAATAACATCCGATGGTTTTTATGGTGTCAGAAAAATTATTAACAATTATTTAATATGAATAAACAACGAAAAATCGCTTGTAAATCGATTTTTTCTTAAAAAACAATTCATACAGTCCCTCTACGTTATGATAGCTAGTCCTTAATAGGCTTCTCTAGTTGCTATTCTGATAAAAATAACATCGTATGGTTTTTGTGGTGTCAGGGAAATTAATAACTATTAATAAATATGAATAAACGACGAAAAATTGCTTAAAATCGATTTTTTCTAGAAAAACAATTCATATAGTCATTCTAAGTTATGATAGTAAGTCCTTAATGGGCTTAGTTATTTGCTGCCATGTCAGTCAAAGTTATTTTAAAGTTTTTATAGTGTCAGAAAATCTTTAACAATTAATTAGTATAAATAAACAACGAAATATCGCATAAGAATCGATTTTATCTTGAAAAACAATTCATACGGTCACTCTACGTTATGATAGTTAGTCTTTAATGGGTTTATTTATTTGCCATTGTGTCGGTCAAAGTTATTTTATAGTTTATATAGTGTTAGGAAAGCAATAACAAATAATTAGTATAAATAAACAACTAAATATCGCTTAAAAGTCGACTATTTCTAGAAAACATTATATACAGTCACTATACGTTATGATAGTAAGTCCTAAATGGGCTTAATTTGTTGCAATTGTAAAGAGAAATGATATCCTATGGTTTAATTAGTGTCAGAAAAACTATTAACAATTGATTAATAAGAGTGAACTACGAAAAATCGCTTGAGAATCGATTTTTTTTTTAAAAACAATTTATACAGTCACTCTACGTTATGATAGTCAGACCTTAATGGGCTTTTTTATTTGCTATTCTGATTGGAAATAACATCCAATGGTTTTTATGGTGTCAAAAAAATTATTAACAAGTAATTGATATGAATAATGAACGAAATATCGCTTAAAAATCGATTTTTTCTAGAAAAACAATTCATTCAGTCATTCTAAGTTATGATAGTAAGTCCTAAATAGGCTTATTTATTTGCTGTTATGTCAGTCAAAGTTATTTTAAAGTTTTTATAGTGTCAGAAATCATTAAACATTAATTAGCATAAATAAACAACGAAATGTCGCTTGAGAATCGATTTTTTCTTGAAAAACAATTCATTCAGTCATTCTAAGTTATGATAGTAAGTCCTTAATGGGCTTATTTATTTTCTATTATGTCGGTTAAAGTTATTTTAAAGTTTTTATAGTGTCAGAAAAGCATTAACAATTAATTAATATCAATAAACAACGAAAAATCGCTTGAAATCGATTTTATCTTGATAAACATTTTACTCAGTCAATCTACGTTATAATAGTAAGCCCTAAATAGGCTTATTTATTCGCTATTATGCCTTCCAAGATTAGTTAATAGGCTTTGCAGTGTCAGAAACAGTATAAACAATAATTTGATATAAATACACAACGCAATATCGCTCAAAGTCGACTATTTCTAGAAAACATTCTATACTGTTACTTTACGTTATGATAGTAAGTCCTTAATGGGCTTGTTTTGTTGCGATCGTAATGAGAAATAATATCCTATGGTTTTAATGGTGTCAGAAAAACTATTAACATTTAATAAAATTTGATGCGCCAGGGTTAATGAAGTACGTTACAGATTTCCTCATGCCTTATTTCTCTATTTGGTCGGGTGTAGCCATTTCGCGTCTGGATATTCTGCGCAACAGCAATGCTACGGCAGAAAATGGTTTAAAAATATTTAAAAATCAAATTCGAAACAATGAAGAAAAAATTTTACTTCCGCATGTTATACAAAAAAATGAAAAAATGATTCAAGATAAATTGAAAGAACGATCATTTGATTTGAATACAACTAGACAGCAAAAAAATCACAAAAAATTATACAATATAGATGATAATAACGAAATGTATGAAAGTTTACTTGAAAATGCTAAATTTTCTAATAAAACGGAAGTTGAAACATGGAAACTAAAAATAAATACGGAACCAGCTGGAGAAAATCGTTACTTAAAGCGTGATAAATATATCAGTAAGAAGTCAAAGAGAAATCTAATTGAGACTGATGATGTAAATGACAAAGTTATGAAAGTTGCTAAATTTGTTCAAAAAAGCAGAAAGAAAAGAAAGATTGACAAGCAGATAATAGGAGAAGGTAGGACAGATAATTGTTATAAAGTTAGTAAAAGCCCAGAATCTGTTGTTATTGAGCCAGAAAAAAATATATTGCAAACAGTAAAAACTGATAAATACATAAATTTATACGATACATCGATAATGTTTAGTAAAAATAATGAATACCCAGCTAATTTTCCGAGTTTTAATAGGTACCTTAAGGGATACGTAATTGATGAAACGTGCTTAAAAACGTTGAAACCGTTCAAGCAAAAGGATCAGTATCTGAAAGACAATATTATAAATTCCTTTTTTAGCATACTTCCAGATGTTGCGAAAAAATTTCAAATACCGTTAATATGTTTCGATAGTATGTTTTTCGAAACTGATTTTAGATATAATTATATCAGCGGCGGTTTTGCAAAACGGGCGAAAAAAAAAACGTAAAATTGAAAGAGGTTTGGCTTATGCCTATCAATTTTGTTCATTTTAAACATTGGGCTCTGGTAATTGTACTAAAAAGTTACAAAACCATAATCTACATAGATTCATTACACGGTGAGTTGGATCGACAGATACTAAATTGTATAAGAACTTTCATCGAAGATATTCTGGAAGAATCTTTTTCCTGGAAAGAGTGGACAATTTATGCTCCAAATGATATCCCTCACCAAACGAATAAAATAGGACAGATTAGTGGAAACTGTGGGGTTTATGCTTGTGTTTGGGCTCTTACAGTTTCCACTTGCTCCAACGAAATATTTTCCAAAGAGGATATGGACCCTGCTAGACGCGCAATCGCCCAGATACTTTGCAATGCTGCAGACAGCAAGAAAAAAGCAAAAATAATGTGTGATACTAGGAATGATATATTCGTAGTGAACGAATCATGTGGAAATATCGTTATAAGAGAAGATAAAACTAAGCCAAAAACAAATGTTTCCCCACCGATAAATTTTGACAGTACGTTACAGTTTTGCTCGATATTGCATCTGTTAATCCCGGAGCTAGTTTCGGTAAACACAAGAAATTTTAAAAATCTAAAAATAATTGCAAAACCACAATAGTTTTGAGAATTAAAATACAATTAAAGAAACAAAACCAGCAATTATTAATTGGAAAAACAGCGATTTTCTGTACTTTAAAAATATGTCGTACAATAAGACTGAACATAATCAGTATTGATATATAATAAGTAGTATAAGTATGTATAAACAATAATTATGTAAATTTTATTACAAGTTATGACTTTTTATTGGCCCGAATTGGTACACGAGGATTAAAATGCCCCATAAATAATCAAAATACACAAAATACGATGTACCTCATTCAGTATATATTTGATCACAAGATGCTTTAACATTCCGTCAATATCATGCCTAATTCTACTTGTATCTCGAATAAATCGAAGTAGAATGTATTGTTTTTATTTAATAATCATGATATATTTTGTAAAGTAAATGTTCTTAAAGTTATAACTTTTGAATTGACAGAAAATAAATTAAAGAAATTTATGAATCATAAAAATACAAAATCATTATTAACCTTAAAAAAAATTTATATTTGTATTTCAGCAAGTACTAAACTTCAAGCGGTAATTTGAATGAAAAAAATTTTAATCACCATAAAATACTAAAGTGATTCAAGGTAAGGTGAAATACAGCTATTACTTAGCATATGGGTGAGTGCTGATTGTAATGCTTTGCATAGATGTGACTTTAAAGAAAATTCGTAAAAACATTGCAAAAAAATTTGATCAAAGAAAATGCCTGATAGGGAAAAATCAAAACAGACAAAACCCACATACGGATGACCAGAGTTAGGATTCTACTTAATTAAAACAGATGTAAATGCTTACAAATAAACAAGCCCATTTATGACTTACTATTATGACGTAGATTGACTGTATGAATTGTTTTTCTAGAAAAAATCGATTTTAAGCGATTTTTCGTCATTTATTCATATTAATTGATTGTTAGAAAATTTTTCTGACACCAAAAAAACTCATAGGATGTTATTCCTAATCAGAATATCAAATAAATAAGCCCATTAAGGACTTGCTATCATAACGTAGAGTGACTGTATAGAATGTTTTCTAGAAATAGTCGACTTTAAAGCGATTTTGCGTTGTTTATTTATATCAAATTATTGTTTATACTGTTTCTGACACTGCAAAACCCATTAAGTACTCCTAAATGGCATAATAGCGAATAAATAAGCCCATTTAGGGCTTACTATTATAACGTAGATTGACTGTGTATAATGTTTTTCCAGATAAAATCGATTTTGAGCGATTTTTTGTTGTTTATTCATATTAATTAATTGTAAATGCTTTTCTGACACTATAAAAACTCAAAAATAACTTTGACCGACATAACAGAAAATAAAAAAGCCCATTTATGACTTACTATTATAAAGTAGATTAACTGTGGATAATGTTTTTCTAGAAAAAATCGATTTTCAAGCGATATTTCGTTCATTATTCATATTAATTACTAGTTAATAATTTTTCTGACACCATAAAAACCATCGAATGTTATTTATCATCAGAATAGCGAATAAATAAGCCTATTTAAGACTTACAATCAGAACGTAGAGTGACTGTATGAAATGTTTTTCTCGAAAAAATCGATTTTCAGGCGATATTTCGTTGTTTATTTATACTAATTAATTGTTATTGCTTTTCTGACACTATAAAAACTATAAAATAACTTTGACCGACACTATAGCAAATAAATAAACCCATTATTGACTAACTATCATAACGTAGAGTGACCGTATGAATGTTTTTTTAAGAAAATATCGATTCTTAAGCAATATTTCGTTGTTTATTTACGCTGATTAATTGTTAATGCTTTTCTGACACTCTAAAAACTTTACAATAACTTTGACCGACATCACAGAAAATAAATAAGCCCATTAAGGACTTACTGTCATAACGTAGAGTGACTGTATAAATTGTTATTCAAGAAAAAATCGATTCTCAAGCGATTTTTTGTAGTTTAGTCATCTTAAATAATTGTACATAGTTTTTCTGACACCAATAAAACCATAGGATATCATTTCTCATCACAATTGCAACAAAACAAGCCCATTTAGGACTTACTATCATAACATAGAGTGACTGTATAGAACGTTTTCTAGAAATAGTCGACTTTTAAGCGATTTTGCGTTGTTTATTTATATCAAATTATTGTTTATACTGTTTCAGACACTGCAAAACCCATTAAGTAATCTTCGATGGCATGATAGCGAATAAATAAGCCTATTTGGGGCTTACAATTATAACGTAGATTGACTGTGTATCATGTTTTTACAGATAAAATCGATTTTAAGCCATTTTTCGTTGTTCATTCATATTAATTAATTGTTAATGCTTTTCTGACACTATAAAAACTTTAAAATAACTTTGACCGATATAACAGCAAATAAAAAAGCCCATTAAGGACTAACTATCAGAACGTAGTCACCGTATGAATAGTTTTTCAAGAAAAAATCTATTCTCAAGCGACATTTCGTTGTTTATTTATACTAATTAATTGGTAATACTTCTCTGACACTATAAAGACTTTAGATAACTTTGACTGACATAACAGGAAATAAATAAGACCATTGAGAACTTACTATCATAACGTAAAATGACTGTATGAATTGTTTTTCTAGAAAAAATCCATTTCAAGCGATTTTTCGTCGTTTATTCATATTAATTAATTGTTATTAATTTTCCTGACACCACAAAAACCACACGATGCTATTTCGTATCAGAATAGAAAATAGAGAAGCCCAATAAGGACTGACTATCATAACGTAGAGTGACTGTATGAATTGTTTTTCAAGAAAAAATCGATTCTCAAGCGATTTTTCGTTGTTAATTCATATTAAATAATTGGTAATAATTTTTCTGACACTATTTAAACCACGAAGTAATCTTGCATGGTATAATAGCGAGTAAATAAGCCCATTTAGTGCTTACTATGATAACGTAGATTGACTGTGTATAATGTTTATCCTGATAAAATCGATTCAAGCGATTTTCCGTCGTTTATTTGTATTTATTAATTGTTAATGCTTTTCTGACACTACAAAAACTACTAAATTAACTTTGACCGACACAATAGCAAATGAATAAGTTTATTTATGACTGACTATTATAAAGTAGATTGACTGTGTATAATGTTTTTTTAGAAAAAATCGATTTTTATGCGATATTTCATTCTTTATTTATATTAATTACTTGTTAATAATTTTTCTGACGCCAAAAAACCCATAGTATGTTATTCCTAATTAGAATAGCAAATAGAAAAGCCCATTAAGGACTAACCATCATAACGTAGAGTGACTGTATCAATTGTTTTTCAAGAAAAAATCGATTATCAAGCGATTTTTCGTTGTTTATTCATATTAATTAATTGTTAATGCTTTTCTGACACTATCAAAACTATAAAATAACTTTGACCGACACAATAGCAAATAAATGAGCCCATTAAGTACTAACTATCATAACGTTGAGTGACCGTATGAATTGTTTCTCAAGAAAAAATCGATTCTGGAGCGATTTTTCGTTGTTTATTTCTATTAAATAATTGTTAATAATTCGTCTGATACCAATAAAACCATTATGTTATTTCGGATCTCATAATAGCGAATAAATAAGCCTATTAAGGACTTACTATCATAACGTAGAGTGACTGTACATAATCGTTTTCTAGAAAAAATCGATTTTTAAGCGATATTTCGTTCGTTATTCATATTAATTACTTGTTAATAATTTTTCTGACACCATAAAAATCATCGGATGTTATTGCTAATCGCAATAGCAATCAAACAAGTTCATTTAAGACTTACTATTATAACGTAGAGTGGTGTATAGAATGTTTTTCCAGAAATAATCGATTTTTAAGCGATTTTGCGTTGTTTATTCATATCAAATTATTGTTCATACTGCTTCTGACACTATAAATACTATTATCTGTTGTTTCTATTTACAATAGCAATTAAAGAAGCCTATTTAGGACGTACTATTATAACGTACAGTGACGGAATACTTGGTTTTCAAGAAAAAATCGCTTTTCTCACGATCTTACGTATGTTTATAATGTACATAAGTTTTTTTTTACACTATACAAATGATTGGTTTCATTGCTTCATCTATAAGGTGTATTTTAAGCTTTATGTGGTATCTATCGTCTTAGTATTTTTGTTTTGAAAATTTTTTTTTTTTTGGATTGCACCATATACTTCAGCGGCTAAGTCCAGCGGATAGCTTCAGCTTCATGTAGTTTCTGTGTTCTATAAAGTAAAAACAGTAATTCTGATAATTTGCTTGTCGAACCTATTATAATTAAATATCATGTTTCTGATATAAATTGTCCGCCAACCAAAAATTAATAGGTATTTCTTCTTAGGTGTACATCTGATTATTTTTTCCACTTTCAATAAATTTTTTGGATACACTCCATCTGAATCTATATGATAAATGAATGCTAAAAAATATTTGAATAATTTTGACTCCTTCGTAGCCCAAGTACAACTGGTATGACATACTAGATAAGCAGAATTCAGCTAGTAAAAATGAAAAAGAAAGGTTACATTTTCAAGTATAAGCTTTCCATTTATTTAACGTGACCTCTTTATTTATTTATGATAACTACTTTAAATTTAACTCAATGAGGCTGCTTATTTATGCTTATTATCCTAATGGCACTCAATCAAATTAAATAAGGGTCACTGATTGATTCTACTTTTTTTTACTCTTTGTACATGAAATACTGCTAATTTTGTACCCTTCCTTACTTTTTGAGTGTCAAATACTGTCTAGTAAGTGAATTGGGACAAAACTTGTCTTTGTGGTAACATTCAAAATGAGGAAAATAATATTTATTCACATAAATACGTATATTGACTCTGTTGACATACGTACTCTATCCAGCCAGAGTTGCAAAAAAGCGCCACCTCTGGCGCTGCCTGTCTTCATTCTCACAGCGAATATGCACATACGTTACCTTATACTAGCTGTACCTAACCTACGTTTGTAGGGCAACGTACGTGTACTATAGATACGGCGCACGCCAAAGTCGCAAGCTATGCTGCCGCTAAGGACTTGGCTTGTGTTACCACGACATTAAGCACAACGGAGCTTGCAATCTTCTTTCAGTGTAGGATGCTTTACTTCAAACTTTGACGGACCAGGCTCGAATCATGAAACCGGTGGCCATGGCAATTTTTGTTTTTGTTCTTTTCTTTATTCAAACTGAATTTTTATTTTATTTAAATGATTTTTTGAAATACAAAAAAAATTGTTGCTGAAATAAAAATATGTACCGCTATTATTTGTAAATCTCACCTGAGATTCCTCAGGTGGGAAGGATCTATACAAATAAATGCGCAAATTGCATTCAAAAACCTTCATTGTCTGTTCATCATTAAAATATCTAAATCTATCATATGGTATTTCAAATTGGAGGTTCACAAAACAGTTGTAAGCTGCAAAAGGTTAATTTATGTTCTAAAAATATAAATTATAATAATAGTAGATTCCTCACATACTGCTTTCAATATATTTTATCCTACCTGCGGATTTCTGGATAGACATTTTAATTTTTTACACATTTTAAACGATATTACTTTATTTACTATTCTTTACGGATATTATTTTCATGAATGATTAAAAATTCAAACACAAAAGTTTATAATCTGCAACTTGTCAAACGGAGATGTCCCTTACTATTTCGTTTGGTACGGAAAGTGAAAAGATCGCAAAAATAATAATGACTCATTAACTCTTTTGTAACAAGTCTGAATCGCATTTATAAAGCCGAGTATAAAGCACATAAAAAACTTAAGTATAAGCATCAATTAAAAATTTCCAGAATTATGCGTGTGATAAGCTTCATTTAGATACTTAGCAATTGAAATGTAAAAAAATGTAATAACAATAACACGAATAATATAATTAAAATAAATCCAACGTTAACGTTAGGAAAAACAAAACAATTTACTTCCGAATACGTATTACGTGCAAATCAGATAAATTTTGGTATTCGATCCGAGGATGACCGCAGCGCCCTCCGCTCGTGGTCAAAGCTGGCATACTGAAGGTACGTGAGGGTATCTTTCAACACACACATGAGACAAAAACAAGTTATATACTTTCAACTCTCTTTTAAGCATAACAGATTCATAGGGCCCCGAAAGCGACGTAAATTCCGT
>JAPYYV010018992.1:0-10829 GCA_030522625.1 Copidosoma aretas | reverse complement strand
GATCGTGGGTGATCAGAGGTGGAGTCTGGAGATTTCTGGTTGTGATGAACCAGAGGTGATCTCGATGGAGAGACTGACTGCTCCACAGGGCAGACCTAGCTTTTATAGCCGAAAATCTCTCTCTTCCGGATTTTCCCACTTTGGCGGCTAAGGGCGCCGGGAGGAAGTTCTATGGTAGTGGTAGAGGAAAACGGCCGCCAAATCGAGTTGCGATTTTTCCAAGTCCCGCCGTTCCGAAATTTCCTCCACCACTCAAACTCTAGCGCGTCGCCCCTCGGACCTCGGAATCTTGGGGACTCTTCCGCTGGGCCTCCTATGCCAGAGAGAGGGGTAGTGGACCTGCTCGTCCCTCACTCCCGTCTCTCTTTACAACCTCGAAGAATTACAAGTTTTCTTACAACTAAATATTAATAATAATAAGCCGTTCGAAACTATAGCCGGCATGTCGGGTAAACGCTTTGAGGCCCTCGCGTTATTGCTGGCAGCTTAGCAAATTTCCTGCATACACCGATCCCTGTACCAGTAGTAATGGGTAGTAGTCGTGGGAAAGGTGCGTGTCGTATAAAAAGAAAGGTTCGTGGGTACGCTGTCTGCTGCTCTGGCTCTGCTAGCTTGTGCAGGCCAGAGCCTTTTTATGATATTGTTTGCACATCCAGAGCCTTTCGCAAAGCCGGCACTTATTTGTAAAAATAAATCGCGGAGGTTCCCACTGCAACTCCAATAATCTGTTCCAATGTCTGTTGATGCATTTGTCAACATAATTAATCTCTTTAGGAAATAAACATGACTCCTTGGCATAATTAATAATCCATGTTTGATCTTTTTGTATGAGATTGTTTGGAATCAGAATGGTGAATAATTTGTACACATAATATGTGGATACAGTTTCCCACGCTAATGGGTGAATTTCATAATTTTTTTTATCATTTGAGCATTTTATTGCACTGAGCACGAGCTCTTGGACCCACTTATTTTTCATTCAATTCACATAAAACTGTGCATTGACAAATAACTTTTCAGAGCAAATTTTTTCGTTTAATAAAATATTGCTTGTGTTAATAAAAAATTTCAAATATTTATCGTCGTTAATGCTGCCTTTTTCCAAATCTCCTTTATTCTGGGCACAAAACTCCAGGAATTCCTCCAGCTTATACTGTAAAATTGTCTTAGGGCAAACTGTTTTTCCACTCATGTTTGAAGACACGAAAATCAGATGGAACACGTGGATCCGCGCAATCTGTCAAAGGCTGGCCCACGGGAACAACGTCAAAGGTATCTGTCTTGCTCTTGCAGCAGAGGTGTCACACCAACGGTGTGAAGGCAGGGACGAGCGGTAAATACCCGAGGGTACCACCGCTGCGCCAAAAGCTTCGGCAATCCAACGTGATCGTGATGTAGGTGGACCTGGTGCTCGTGAACAAGAACAATCCCACGGGAGTGTCGCTCCTTCTGGCAGCAGAGGTGTCACACCAACGATGAAGGCGAGGACGTGCGGTCGATACCCGAGAGTACCACCGCTGCGCCAAAGGTCACGGTCTCTCGGGAAAAAGACTCTGTGCTGAAAGTAAAGAATGCCGTCTTAATTAAAATATTCTGTTGGAAAGTAAAGTGCAAGCAAAACTGGACTTTTCTCAATTGTTTTAAAAGAGTTTAATATCCTCAAACCGCTGGTCTGTAACCAGGCTATGCAACTTTTGCTCCTTAGTCTTTGTCTTTTAAATCTTAAAAAGATTTTGTGTGAATACTGGAAGTAAAGAATGCCATTTTCCTTTAATTATTTCATTGGAAAGTCAAGTGTAAGCGAGACTTCATTTTTCTCGTTATAAGAGTTTTATATCCTCAAGCCGCTGGTCCGTAAGCAGGCTATGTAACTCCTGCTCCTTAGTCTCGGTGTTGTACACTTTAAAATATTTTGTGTATATGCTAAAGGAAAAGAGTACCATCTTACTTTAAATGTTTTGCGGAAATTTCGAGTGTAAGACCTTATTTTTCTCAATAGTTGTGGAAATTTCGTGTCCTCATTTCACTGGTCCGAAAGCAGGCCATGTAACTTCTGCTCTTTAGAAGATTTCGTGTTGATATTGGTGTTACGTCCAGGCGTAGCAGAAATATACTTTTCAAATACAAGCCGTGACGAATGAACGTCTGAGGTAGGATCACGAATCATCTTCATATAATAATTTATATGATAAGTTGTGAATATTATTAATATCAATGATGAAATATAACCTCGGTCTTTAAACTTTTAAAGACATCGTATTTTAGTAGTCCTGTCTAACAGAATCTCGGTGTAAATTTATTTACAGCTTTTAACATTTCATTACAAAAATGATCATTCTCATAGAGAGCTATACCTATTTTATGTGGTAAAAAGACTTGAAACTCGTCATGTAATTCAGCAACTATTTTTTTTCCAAATCTCGTACTGACCTTTCTAAGTTTAGTCACCATGTAGTTTCTATTTCATTCCATCTTATTAAGTCTCCCGGTTGGAAGGTAGCCGTTGCTGTTGATGATTCTATTCAGCTCCACGAGATCCATCTGTAACATTAGCGATGGCCGCGCTGTTGGTGGTGTCAAGGGTAGTGGTGATTGTGATGGTGCTGCCAAGGGCATTGATGCTGTTGGTGACTGTGGTACTGAGGGTGGTGGTGCTGGCGGTGCCGCGGGCAGTGATGCTGTTGGCGACTGTGGTACTAAAGGTGGTTATGCTGGTGGTGCCGCGGGCAGTGATGCTGTTGATGACTGTGGTATTGAGTGTGGTAATACTGGTGGTGGAAGTGGTGATACTTTTTGTTGCTGTGTCAAGGGTGGTTACGGCGGCGCTGCTGCTAAGGGCGATGATGCTGTTGATGCTGCCAGTGCTGAGGGCGGTGATGCTGGTGCCTTTTTTTTTTTTTTTTTTCAAACTTGTTGTGTGCTGGGGGGGGTGTTGTTTTTTTTTTTTTTTTACAAACGGGTTATCAAAGTATAGGAACAGTCGTATCAAAAGCATTTACCTAGTTATTCAGGTAACCTTCGTAAGTTATGCTTATCACAATTTACCTTGTAGAGTTATCAAAATTAATGACTATTATTCAGTGCAATAGGAGCCTCAATTTAATCCCCCTTAGACACATAGCAGTCGTTAACTTACCCTATCAACTCTCTAAACGTTCACCATCCATCAGAGCTCGCATGTTGTTTGCAACTGTAACATTCCTCTCAGGTACAGTTTCACCCTCTGCATCATGACTATATGCATTGATGTAGTTAGTTACTAATTGCCTTACTCTTGCTGCGTTGACTGGAGTTCTAACCCAGCCTCAGTAGTCCTTCATGCTTTCATCCCCATTCAAAAATATGAGGAGCTCCTTAGATACCCAAGATACTGACGTGAACAATTTGGATCTTGCTGCACCAAGATCCCTCTTAAATCCGTAATAACGGTTGTTACCTACTGCCAGGAGACCTGCACGGATAGCTTCGACCTCACCATTCGTGAGTTGATCGAGCCTCGCCCACGGGAAGTCTCTGTACTTATTTATTATAGCTTGCGCTGCGACTAGGAGTCCGGTAAGTCCAGCGCACGCTGTCTGCTGCAGGGTTAGTCTCAGCCTTAGCGGTAGGGGCGGACTGGCCATAAGGGAGTTTGGGAGAGTTCCCCCTGCCCCCCCCCCCCCTAGTATAGGGCCCCTACATGCCTAAACATGAACTTCTTAACCCAATAATCTTAGAAATGATAGTCTTCTAGGTAATGCATTAGTGTAAAGATATGGGAGCCGTTATATACCTACACCCCGCGCCGAGTATAAATAAGAGTTAACAGTTGAGAAACGGCAAGGAAATAAGGATCCCATAGTATATTAATATTTAAACAATATTTTTTATTTCTATTGTTACACTTAATATACAAGTAAATTTTTGAAAACATTGCTTCGTAACGATAAACTTTTAATTATGTCTTCAACTGCAATTATTTTCAAGATATCTTTCTGATACCATAAGCATAAAAGCTTCTAACTTTTCTTGACTCATAGAGTTTCTTAATCGATTCAGTATGAATTTCAAAAGACTAAAAGACCGTTCGCAGTCAACTTGCGTTATAGATAGGGTCAATACGTATTTATATGCAGCATATAAAGTTGGATATATTCCAGCTAATAAATTGTATCTATGCAAAATGTAAAAACAGTACAAAAGACAATTTTTACAGAACTTGTGATTTGCTGGAGAGTCTTTTTTGTCATTTTCATTTGATTCAGTGTCAGAAAATGTTTTAGTATCTTCAAAATTTCGTGCATATTCTTTCAAAGAAGTTTTTTTTCAGATTTTTCCAGTTAGCGATGAAATTTAATACCTCACTTCTTATGTTTACAAGAGTAACCTCTGGTTCGAACCCAGATATTTTCTCGCACAAAGAGTTTAAAGCAGGAGATATTAATCCATTCTTTTTTATTTCATCAAAATTTTTTAGATCCAATGAAGTAATATCTATATAAAAGGCATTATTCGTGGTATCAAAACGATTTTGTAAGGTTGAAACAGCGGTATCGACCGCAACATAAAAAGTTTCTACCCGAAAAACATCGCATGGGTTTGAGTGAACTCTATCGTTACTTATTTCCCCAGGAAGTAATTTTTTTTTCCTTGTTATTTTTTCCGGTAATTTACATTCAATCATAGATTCTGATCCTCTTTTTTTAATGTTCATGATAAAATTATCTGTTGCTTTTTTTATAGAATCAATCATCATCCGGAGGTTTTTTAATTGATTAAGAGGACGTGGGAGGGAACTGTAGCACTAAACGCAGATCTACCAACTTTCAGAAAATAAAATACCTAACCTTTTCGACAAAACGCATCAGCTGATACACAGCTCTATAGCAAGATACACACACACACACACACACATATAATCATCCGTTAGTAAAAGGAACTCGTCACGTCTTGAAAATTCTGACAGATGTCGCCAGGCGTACTTAAAAGAACGAATTGTACTTGTGTTTCAAAAATTTACGTAACAAATATCACTTGCTCTGGAATCCAAAACTAGTCGACTACTTGAAAACCACCTGCTACCATTCAAGTGTTGTGTTTGCTTATTGAAAAGGAGGATCTTGCATCTTGGCGCTGACTAACTGACAGCTGTAACAGTCATTAAAATTATCCAGCGTCAAGTATATATGAAAATGTTTTTTACCTGTAAGTCGTCATTTATCAAAGGAAGAGGAACGTTGGTTCTAAAGCCCGGAGTTGTTATACTTTCCCGGTATAGACGTTCGACACCAACGCATAGAGAGGTGCCGTATCGAACGTAATTTGCGTATATCTCCGTGTATAAATATTTCTGGAATCCTTTCCGCCGAAGAAGTGCTAGTAGTCTTTGTTTGGTGCCTCCTTTCACATTTTCTAAACTGGCTGTTATAGTTTGTAATGCTCCCGATTCGGAATGGTGACTATTGATAGTTTTTATTAAGGATTTAGCCAGCACATCGCGCTGATCGGGTGACATCTCCTTTATGTATGCATCAAACTTAACAAAAGACTTATACAATTGGCAACTATGAATTTTTGTTATAAATTTCATAGTTGTGCTTTCAGAAAACGAAGAATGAAGTACGTGAGCAGTAATTATAGGATACTGGGCCACGTACTCCAACACTCTACCTCCATCAACTTGATTATTTACATATTTAGGAATTATATCTACTGCTTTCCCGCTCACTCTTGAAAACTGCAAAAGTAAAATGATGTATTCTATGACGTGATTATTAATTTAAAAACTTCTCAATACCCGCTTACCCATGAAGAAAATGATTTTTTTTGTGCACGAATCAGTTGTGTCTTTTTCAACAATCGGCGTTTGGACTCTTCTCTCCTCGCAGCGATGATTTTATCAGCTCGCAGTATAGGGTGGAGCAATTCGTACCTTGTATCAGCTGCGGATTTCATTGAGCGCGCAACGAATTCAGGTGTCAAGTGTAGAATAAGTAGTTGCTTGCTACGCGGCATTTGCCGAAAGCCCCTGGACACCTTTTTTATTTTGTCCGCATAATGCGCTGTAAACAAATAGCAGAAGTACAGATGAGTACACCATGCTAGGACGTGGGGTGTTTTTAGTGCTTCGTATTTGACGAATACACTATCAGATTACCAGAGCCTATATTTTATTATTATTGCACAAATTTTACTTGTACTTACTATTGAGCATAATCCGCTGTCGCATCTTTGACGGCCACCTTAAGTCTCCACTGCGCCGTTGATGAACAGATTTGCCGTAAATATTTTTCAACAAATGATCGAGGTTAAGTGGGCAAACCCCCAATCTGCTTGTGTCCAACACGGGCAGCGCACGTGAGGGTTTAATTTGAGCACTCCCGCAAAAACCATCCGAGCCCGCAGCATGAGGTTGCTTTGCGGTTTTTAGAGTGTCCCTCAACTGCTTGAAAAATTGCTGGGTCCCACCGATCAGGTCGATAATTTTGCAATCTTCAGCAACGAAAGCGTCCTTTCGCGATTGTATTTGTTTACAGTTTAATCCGTACTCGTTCACTAAAGCAAATGGAACGTCCTCCAGGCCGTCTGCTATCTGCCTTGTTTTGTTTCTGAAACCCGCCCCCCATTTCCCCTCACTGGCGTCGTCGAGGGGCCGTTTTCTGTTTTGAGGCAGGAATTCTTGGTTGGTGCCGTCTTCCAGCTTTACAAGCTTTGGTGAAGATACTATGGCACATTTACCCCCACTCGCGTCGTCGAGGGGCCGTTTTCGGTTTTGAGGCAGGAATTCTTGGTTTGTGCCGTCTTCCAGCTTTACAAGCTTTGGTGAAGATACTATGGCACATTTACCCCCACTCGCGTCGTCGAGGGGCCGTTTTCGGTTTTGAGGCAAGAATTCTTGGTTTGTGCCGTCTTCCAGCTTTACAAGCTTTGGTGAAGATACTATGGCACATTGCCCCTCGACGACGTTACCTTCAGCAGGCGCCTCGATCGGAATCATCGCAACCCCTTTTCACGTACACGTTCTATCTGCCTATTACTTCTACACTTTGCACATTTTTCTTCGTAAGAGCCCTGGTAATTAATATACTGCACCTGTACAAATGGTTCAGCCGACACTGTCGCCGTCAACTATGTTGAGTGAAAATATACGTTGGTATTCAGTACGAACCGTAGCCACCCACCAAGCATCGATTACTGAATGTGCAGACAGTGGTGGGCTGGTGGGTGCCTGGGTGGTGAAATTGCGCACTAAAGTCCAGTGCCCCTCATTGACCCGACGTGTCAATGAGGAGCGGGCAAAGGGGGGCATACCGTTTTTCCGTTATTACGCCCGAGAAGCACCAATACTACGCGCGTACGCCCTCGGGCTTATTGTCCAGGATGCTAATACACCTGATGCTCGGCCTACAGGAGCTAGGGGACGAGTCCAGCCACGGGGAAAATGTTCGTCAGGTATCTGATACACATTTTTACGGTCGGGATCTGACTAACCGACTGATCTATTTCAAGTATCAGATACCTGACGAACATCTTCCCCGTGGCTGGACTCGTCCCCTAGCTCCTGTAGGCCGAGCATCAGGTGTATTAGCATCCTGGACAATAAGCCCGAGGGCGTACGCGCGTAGTACTGATGCTTCTTGGGCGTAACGACGAATAAACGTTATGCCCCCGTCTGCCCGCTCCTAGAAGACAAGGCAGAAACGAGACGGACTCCCGGGGGCACTGCAATGCTGATGAACAAGTCCAGTGCCCCTCATTGACCCGACGTGTCAATGAGGGGCGGGCAAAGGGGGGCATTGTAGAATGGTTGAAAATAATTATTAAACAGGAATTTCGTAATAAATAATGAATTTTAATAAAACAGACTCATATACATATATACAGAGACTTTACTGTTACCAAGACATAGTAATATAATGTATAACATGGTCCCATATATAACCTTTTGTACTTCTAAGAGGTACCAGCTTTTTGTACTTATCTGGTCCAGCTGTCATGATTTTTATCCATTTATCTACAGTAGCTGTTTTTTTGGTGTGTGATAAACTCCTTATGGACTGTAACAATCTTTCTTTGGTAACTTCATAGATGGTGGTCTTGTTCCAGTTACCTACATCATATGTACTGTCAAAGTACAGGAACCATCGCTGTTTTCCGGTAGAATTGTATGCCTTTCTGAACGGCCAATAAATGAGTGTTTTATCCTTCCAGCAGAAGATTGTGTTCATTTCTGCACTTGTAAGGGCGTCTGCTTTGCGGACGTCTACCACGCGACTCCCAACGATCCGTCGGCGGGCACCACGCCTTCGCCGCTGCGCTGTGGAAAGAAAATGGCTATAAGTTTAATAATTATCGAATAGAAAAACGTGGGGCTTCCTTTATGGTTCATAACAAAACTTACCGTTAGCCCCGAGCAGAACCTCCTCATCACTGCGATGGCCTTCCTTGCCCTCGGCGCCCTCGTCGCCCTCGTCGCCCTCGTCGCTCTCGGCGGCCACCTCGTCTTTGTCATGTTCTGAGCGGGTGTGGGAGATACGACGCCCTCGAGCGCGTTAGCGTTGCGACAGTGGAATGTCATCGGGGGACACTGGCGCGGCGGCTGCTGCCGGGTCTGGCGCCGCTCTGGTGTTCTTCCCAGCCTTCAACGTCTCTCCTCGCTGAGGCGTGGCTCCCGCGTGCTCTAGCTTCTCTTTCTCCTGATCCTCCAGCGCTTTCTTTTCTTTCTCCTGTTTCGCCCTCTTCTTCTGCTCCTCCAGCGCTTTCTTGTCCTTCTGTTTCGCCCTCTTCGCCTGCTCCTCCTGCTCCTCCAGCGCTTTCCTTTCCTTCTCCTTTTGCTCCTTCTGTTCTTTTTCAACTCTGATTTTTCTTTCCTCCATCTCCTTCACCAGCGTCGTAGGGTCTAGGGATCCTGATGCCTCAGTATCGACTCGTCGGCGCGGTGACACTGGGGTTGATATCCATCCCTAAAACAAAGAAAGAAGGAGATCACATACGTGTAGTGTTAACCAGTATTGGTGTGTTATATTGACGTACCATCAGCTCCAGTGTCCATAAGGACAGTGTCGTTGTCCGATTGTGTCGCGACGACCTCCTCATGATCGACAATGTCTGGGATATTAGAGACACTCGGGTAACGGGCCTGCCGCTTGTTTGGCGCTGGTCGTCCCTGCGACTTGGCCTTTCGTTTTTTTCCTGCAATAACCTTATAGTTATCCTCGATTTCTGCTATTAGATCGTGGATAATTATAACTGCAGAACGGGAGGTAGTTGCAGCGTCGATCAGGGAGGGCAAGCTTGCCACGGCTTCGGCCTCTACGTCAGCCCCAGAGATACAGTTATGAAGCCGGTTATGTAAACCAGTCATGAAGACTGATGCTGCTGCAGTTCGCCGCGCTGTAGCTTTTGCCGTTCGCAAAAGTACATCAGTAGGACCCATAACTGCTGCAGTATCATCATCATCCTCGTCATCATCTTCATCTTCTGAATTTTCCTCCTCATTATTAGTATCATCATCATCATCATCCGTATCATCATCATCGTCGACGCGACGAATATATCGCCGCGACGGTTTCTTTTGGGACTTTGGACGGGATGGGCCCCTCGATGAAGAGGACGGCAGGAGGTGCGATTGTGCCTCGTCATCATCGGCAGCTGGTGCTTTCGCAGCTGCTTCCTGTTTTTTTGTCCGTTTAAGTGCAATTTTAGCGGCATCTGCGCGTCTGAAAAAAAAAAAATCAATGTACTGAGCATTATGACAATTCAACGCCTCGATAGACTCTTGCAAAGATGGCCTTTCGTCCTCCATCACGATTGGGGTAGCTTCTGGTGAAGCGAGCCACGTGCTGACTCGGGCTCGATAGTCATTGAAACCTTCGTGAGACTTTGGCTGAGGATATTTGTAAGTTTCAAATAATCCTGCCAGATTAAATATATTGTCAAATATATCTGGCTGTAGACATGGCCTTGACAGTAAACCCATGGAGTCTTGGCATATAGTCTCTGTCAAGTCATTCATCCCCAAAGTCGTACGGAGGAAGGCAGCAAACACCGCCGGGACACGTTCGCGCCTAATTCGGTCCTTTGAAGCCCCTATGCTCTGTAAGTACTCCTTGAGGCTTTTTTGCTCCTCCCTAAAGAGCAAAACATTCTATTGTTATTCTAACTGGGGGCCGAAACATGTAAACCGCCATGCGTGGGGTATACTAATCAGATTAACTTACCCCATGAGTTGCACTACTGCCACAAGGGCAAAAGGGCCGAATGATAGGCAGACAGGTAAATCCTGAACACCACTGGCGTCGAACCATGATAAGAATGATCGGTGAAATGCTGGCCGAAAACGTTTACTTTCCGGATAAAATATTTGGGAATAGAGCATGACGAAAGTTTTCAAATCATCAGTGTCCAAGTTGTCATCATTTTTCAATAAAACCATGAACTTGGCCATGATTGCAGGGTTCAAATAGAACCAATCTGTGGCGAAAGTTCCTATGGGCATGTTGACTGTGATCGATAAATTTGACACTGAAAACAACTTTGCTCGAAGTAGATTATCGAATCGACGTTATACTCGCTCGAAAGACAACAGCAGACTGAGCAGACAGCTGACGAGCTGACTCAGCTGACAGATAGTAAACAGTGTGGTTGCCATGCGCAGTACAGTTTTGGCGGTTTATATTCAAATTGCAAAGTTACTGGCCGAACTACGTAAAACACGCAGGGGCGGCGGAGAATAATTTTTCTGGGTGGGGAAATATATATATATATATATAGCAAAAGAAAAAGGAGGTACATAAGCTTTAAAATATCATATCTTATTAATAATTATAAATAATTCAGCAAAATTTAAG
>JAPYYV010018991.1:0-10145 GCA_030522625.1 Copidosoma aretas | reverse complement strand
TACATAACTGCGTTGATGCCGAGACGCCGAGGTAGTTGAGAAGATGCCAGCCAATCACGTAACTCGACAAGACAAGGACAGAACGGTGGCTTAGAATGCATTATATTTCCAACCCTCTGACGCTGCCTCTTTCTTGGTCGCGCACTCTATCCTTATATCTCTATGCGCGCTACACAGAAAAAACAAGTAAGATTATAGCCATGCCCTTCTTTACTGCGTGACCTTACGAACAGCTCTATCAAGCAACGCGGAAGCGCTACGCTGGCAAGTAGGAGAACTACGACGTCAGTGAAGAGCCCAACACTCTTAGGGCCTACTTACAGTGGCGCAGCTTAATCCTCATGGAAATAAAAAACCATCTAAATGTCTTTACGCCCTTTACGCGTACCTCCGTTTACTTACAATTATAGTTAGTACATCGTCTTAACTAATGGAATAAAAGAAATTACGTATCTTGTGAATATTATTATCATAGAACATAAAATAATTTCATAAGCGCACTTACAAATTTGGTTACCACCCATAGAGATATAAGGGTTAGAAAGAGAACGCATTCTAAGCCACCGTTCTGTCCAGAACGGTGGCTCAGAACGCGCTCTCTTTCTAACCTTCTGACGCTGCCACTTACAGGCTAGCATAGCCGTCGCGCACTCTATCCTTATATCTCTATGTTACCACCTGCGTAGATTTAAAGTGATTTTCAGTAAAACAGAAATAATGCACTATGAAGAGAAATACTAAATAACTGTTGGAGGGCTCTTAAGCCGTACTGCTTAACGTTTCTATTAGATCTGGACAAATCAATGTTCTTTTAAATACATCTTCAGACATCTTCAAGATGAAAAGTGGATGGCGTTTGGTTGTAGAAAAATGAACGCACGCAAGGAGCCCCTGGAGCCGTAGTGCGTAACTTTTTTGATGGATCTGGACAAACTAATTTTCCCATAAATACATCTTAAGACATGTTCAAGGTGAAAGGTGGATGGCATTAAGTCGGAGGAACAGTTACGCACCACGGCCCCTAAAACTGTTGTTCAAAAATAATATAAGGCTGTTTGAAAAGCCGCACCTACAACTTTTTCGTATTCCGTCGTTGGCACTGTGCAGTACATTCTGGTACCATATTATACTGTTAACCGCACGGCGCACCGTACTGTCCAGGCATTTATAATCACATGGCTCTCACCTTTCACACAGAATTGTCCGTAAGTAACCTATTCTCTGATTCTTTCTTCATGGTAACCTATTCTCTGATTCTTTCTTCATGTGCCATGTGCCAGCTGGTTAACAGTTGTAATCGGCGCAATACCACTCGCGTACATACGTAACGTGTGAGTGGGCTCAGTTTCAATCAAACTTTTTTTTTACTAGAATTAAAATTAAGGTCGTGGAGCAGCATTCAGCACAGATTCAATCTTACGGATGATCAACAGCAAGGTTATAATAGTAACAGTCATCTGTACTTACACTTGTATCAGCTGTAAACTGCAAATATTTCAGCTGGCGTGGCAGCTGAGTGTCGCATCATAAAGGAACTTAATTGATGTGCTATACTTACAGAAACACTCTTAAGGATGAACCTTGCTAGAAGCCCCAGAAGAAATAATAGATTACATTATGTAGAGGTAAGAATCTTGTTGAACTCAAGATATACTAATCAGTTGTTTTTTTAAACAAGTGTACTTTCATGAGATCGTAAATATGCAAATCTAAGAAACAACTCAGCATGCATAAGTTAAAATATAATTCTTTTGAAGTGAAACATGCGAATTACCTCTACATGTTATCTTTATCCGTAAACTTTATTTATTTTTTCTATTGCAATAATACAACTAAAACATCAGATAATCACACTGATCCGTCAGAATAAACCACTAAGTCTCAGCACTCCAAGTTATAAAAAGCTGGTAAATACTATTGTGTATCTCGGCTCATGCATCAGACTGAGTTATTTAACTTCCTTATTCATTTAGTTGTATGTTTGGCCAAAACTGGACATAATGTAGGTTGTTCAATTAATTGTATCAGAAAGTTAAATAAGTGAGTCTGGTGCATGAGCTGAGATGCACAATAGTACGTACCAAGCTATTTGGTAACCATGACCAAAAATGACCTTATCGGTGATTTTCACACATACTTTATATCTCAGCTTCTTTGTAACTTGGAGTGCTGAACGTTGGTGGTTTATTTTTTTGGATCAATTAATGTGATCATGTGGAATTTTAGTTATATCGCTGCAGCAGAAGTGAAGATGGATATTATGGATAAATATAAGAAATACAGGCTATTCGCATGTTCCAATTTAAAAAAAATTATATTTTTACTGATGCATGCTGCGTTGCTTGTACGACTTGCTAAGGGAAAATCTATAAAAAGTACATAAAAAACGACTGATTTATGTCTAATATGTTTTAAGTTTGCCATAAAATCCTGCATTAGTCACCACTTCAAAATGCCAAAATCTAAAAATTGTTTCTGAGATCTAATGAATTGTCATCAAATGTTTTCTTATAATAAACAGAAATTGATTGGTCCCTACAATTTAGTTATCTCAATTTACCTCATTCTAATCTGTTGTTGTGCTTTATTTCAAACTGTAAAAATTGTTACATGATTATGATTTGTGTCTGCTACCAGTGCTACCGCGTTATCCGGCCGAAACTGTTTGGATGTCTACAGAAGTTGTACTAAGACGCATAGGTGACCACTCAACAAAAGAACGTACTGACAAGTTGCATCTAAGTAGCAAAAGACGTAAGTGTTAATAATCTATTAAAGACTGTAACGAATATTGGTGTACGTATTATAAATTCAGCTTCGTGGATAGGGTACGAGTACGAAGACTGGCTTACATGTAAGAACCAAATACATATTTAATGCTTGTCTCCGAAGGAATGGTATTCTTCTGGTAGATTGGCCAAGTGTACAATAAAAAATTAAATCGCCACAGCATCTTTGTGTAATATTAGTAATATTATAGAATAAATACACGGTTTAATGCTTGTGGTAGCACAATTTACAAAAAATTTTGTAATGTATTACATTTTTTTAGGTTAACGTTGAAGACGAACAAATTTTGAGTATCTTGGCCGTTCCCTACTTGTACCCTATTGGTTTTTGCTGATTCTTGCAGTCCCTACGTATGTAAGAATCATATTCTGTCTTTATTTGTAATCTATGTCGGATAAGTATAATTTGTTTGCATGGTACACGCAATAGGTTTCAATACATAGTAGTACTTTCATGCACGATCAATTTTTTGATTCGGAAACTCAATTATTGGGCAGATGTTCGCCGGTACGTTCAGAAAATTTAATTTCTACAATTATCTAATAATCAAATATTGAATGAATTAAGACAAGATGGCAATATATACTTGGTAATCCTGGCATGTAAAAGAAAGTATTTTCACAGACATTTGTATATCCTATTTAAAAATTGGTTTTCAAACTATGTCGTACATGTTTTCAGTTGTTAGTCTACTGAAATCGTTTTAAACTGTTCGGCATGTTTCAAAAAAACAAAATTTGTATAGACTGAAATTTTGATTAAATAATACTTTGTAGAGTTAATATCTTTTTGTAAATACATGTTTTAAAGGATGTGTACGAAAAGTAGAACACCTCTCTTATTTTTGTAGGCCAGCAGAAATAATAATTTTGTATTGTATAACTTTTTAACAAGTTAAAATTTGAAATTAGAAGCAAAGTTGCAATCGTAAGAAACAAGTATGAATTTGATTAGTAATGTTCTATTATACTAAATCATATTAGCTATTCAATAGACTTATAAAATAACTAGTTCTATAATTACAGTAGTATTAATGTATCGGTATTATGCGCTTGATTTGAGGGCCAGTGAAGACAAAATGCGAAATAGTGTTGTAACGTAGATCATGTGTTTTGTATCGTATCTACTTAAGGGCATATCGCTGTAAAAGCTACTGTTACCTTTTGTTCATTATATTTCTTAAAAGTGTATACAAGTCTTCATAATGCAGCATAAAACAGACAAAATCAGTAATTTTTTGGTCAATGATTGAACACGTACAGTAAAGACCAAAATTTGGGTTCAGAGGGCGAACCGAGTTAATACAGGGCAAAAATTTTTTGCTTTCATAAATTTGTAACAGACTTTTGATGATGTGAATTTTTATTGGCCGTACTTTTCTAAATTATGTTTTCTGAATTTAGAGAGACGCTAATGAAGATTGTGCATAAATTCTGAAACGGTATAATCGGATAATTATTTAATGCCTTACTCATTCAATATTTGCTAGGAAGTGACAATGGAAACTTTTAAATCCACAATTTACTTAGCAGTGATATAATTTTTTTGGGGGGGTAGATCCTCTTTTTGTTTAATGTAGATGTTTGACTTTTATTAGGAAACATGCGATTTGCGGATCGTTGTGTGGATGAGTATTTTCTGATTAGTTTATGATATGATATATCTAACGTCTGAGACAAAACTTTTTTTAGAATGTGTAGTATTAATGTATAATTTTTTATAAGTTGCCTTAAAACCAAGAGAATGTTTTGCCATAGAGCCATATAATAGTTGTTCAAACCGACATTGTTGTGTTTAACACATTCAGCGCTCCATGTAACTGCACTCAGATTTGCAATATGAATTTGAGTGTGCATTTCATATGTAGAGGTTAAGTCGACTATACACTCTAAGTATTGAATTGCACACTTAATTTATATCGCAATTCACAATGCAACTGAAGGAGGATTTTTAATGTTCGTACGTTCAAGATGACAAATAATCAGTGTAAGTGAACTGCTTCTGAAAATGTTAAGTACGACCTAGAGATTCACAGTGTTGCTGTCTCAAAAGCGAAGCTTAATTCTGAAACAATTTATTCATAATTGTGAAGAGATACATGTTTTAAAGACTTTAAAATGTTAATATTAAGTTTTGTTATTATTATTAATATAGATTTCAACACGCTGGATACATTCGCCAGGTAACGTTTCGAGTGTATTATGGTGTGCGTGACTGTGCACTCGAATTTTTCCACCTACGGAACTTTCGACACCCATGGTACACTAGAGCGTTATGTCCATGACTTTGGACGCGTTGTTATCTTTGCATTGTTGATTTTTCTTTGCCGAATGCGTAATATATGTTGTGTTATAGCTCTTCGATAAACAGGTATCTTTTTGACTAAAAGATGTATTGTGAACATAAATAGAAGTACAATTTTTAAATTAGCAATGTATGAAGTTCGGCACACTGGAAATATTTTCTACTAAATGTATCGTCAGTATTGTTATTTGTGATTGTGCAATAGGATTCTCCTGACTATTGAATTTTTATAACTCGTTGTATGCTTAAGCTTTTTGTTCATACCTTTTAACGCACTATTCTCAAGATATTTATTAGTTTTTGATGATTAATAGCTGTTACGCAATAGTGCATAGTTAGCGTGTAGGCTTATCGGTGGATAATAGAAACGGATAAATAATAATATGCCTTTTACGGTGGTAATATACAGTTTGACATGCTTGAGCCACTTGCCAGTTAACGTTTTGAGTGTATTATGGTGTGCGTGACTGTGCACTTGAATTTTCCCGCTTACAGAACTTTCGACACCCATGATATACTTGAGTGTTATGTCCATGACTTTGGACGCAGTGTTGTCTTGACATTGTTGATCTGTACGAAATGATATGAGTATGATATGAGTATTATTTATTTGTTAACCACAGTCAGCTCCGGAGGCACTATGATTCGTGTATGAGATAATACAAGAATTTTATCAAAATTTCTTACAATTTCAGTTCATAGTAGGCTTGAGAGGCGCTATAAGACGTGTGTATGATGAAGCCATTGTAACCTTTGGACGTTCTTTCATTAGTATCATTAGAAAATGAACATTGATCGTTGAATAGTAAATTGCAAATAATTTTTCAAATACTAAATGGCTAAAGTCACATTGTGCATGGTAGCAATGTCCTCCCGGCAAAGTTAAAGCGATCGTGTTTAGTATGAAACAACATGTTATGGTAACGGCTGGCAGACTGAGTGATTTTAATCTGTGCTTTTTAGTTTTTGATTAATAGCTGTTACGCAATAGTGCATAGGTAGCGTATAGGCTTATCGGTGGATAATAGAAACGGACAAATAATAATATGCTTTTTACGGTGGTAATATACAGTTTGACATGCTTGAGCCACTTGCCAGTTAACGTTTCGAGTGTATTATAGTGTGCGTGACTGTGCACTTGAATTTTCCCGCTTACGGAACTTTCGACACCCATGATATACTTGAATGTTATGTCCATGACTTTGGACGCAGTGTAGTCTTGACATTGTTGGTCTGTACGAAATGATATGAGTATGATATAAGTATTATTTATCTGTTAACCACAGTCAGCTCCGGAGCCACTATGATTCGTTTATGAGAGAATACAAGAATTTTATCACAATTTCTTACAATTTCAGTGCATAGTAGGCTTGAGAGGCGCTATGAGACGTGTGTATGATGAAGCCATTGTAAGCTTTGGACGTTCTTTCATTAGTATTATTAGAAGATGAACATTGATCGTTGAATAGTAAATTGCAAAGAATTGTTCAAATACTAAATGGCTAAAGTCACATTGTTTATGGTAGCAATGTCTTCCCGGCAAAGTTAAATCAATCGTGTTCAGTATGAAACAACATGTTATGGTAACGCCTGGCAGAATGATTTTAATATGTGCCCTTTAGTTTTTGATTAATAGCTGTTGCGCAATAGCGCATAGTTAGCGTATAGGCTTATCGGTAGATGAAAGAAACGGATAAATAATAATATGCTTTTTACGGTGGTAATATACAGTTTGTCATAATTGAGCCACTTGCCAGTTAACGTTTCGAGTGTATTATGGTGTGCGTGACTGTGCACTTGAAGTTTCCCGCTTACGGAACTTTCGACACCCATGATATACTTGAGCGTTATGTCCATGACTTTGGACGCAGTGCCCTCTTTGTTTGGTTCATCTGTAGGTAACGATTTAAGTGTGAATCATTTCTTAGTAATAGTAAGCTTGAAAGGCGCTATGATAAACGTACTGTAAGAGAATGTGTAACTTATCAATAGTAGGCTTTCAGAGGCGCTTTGATAAGTGGCAGTTGGTTCACATTGTAAATTCTCTTGAAACTGATACAAAATCATAGTAGGCTTTAGAGGCGCTTTGATAAGTGACAGTTACTTCACATTGTAAATTCTTTTGAAACTGTTACCAAATCATAGTAGGCTTTAGAGGCCCTATGATCACTTTGATCGTATATAAAACATAAAACATGTTTTTATTACATCAAACCTTTCAAAACATATTGCTCTAGATGGACAGACCGGATAACAGTATCCTTTGTGTTAATTTATTGCTCAGCAAAGAAGATGTATTTCCGTTCGGTATATAAATGTATAATACGTTTTGTATTACTTCGAGACAATGTGTATTATCACAGAATTTATAAAGCATTCTGTGCGCTATTCCATTAGCATACATGACAAAACAAAACTTTCGTGAAAAATAAGAGTTTTTCATTTTTGTTTGAAAATCTTTGAAGTATTGGAAGTAACATTGGTTTTAATGATGTAATGTTCTGCTACACCAAGTAGAGAAATCGATGAAACACATGAGAATTATATATATTCCAACCTACAGGACGTAATATCAAAAGTATGTCCCTATGTTGTAGCACGATACAAAATTCTAGTATGAAGTAAATACTATTGTTTTGTATGTCATGTTATGTAGATGTATACTTGAAGACATAAGTCCGGGTAATAATGCATGTAATATCTTTAACTTCAAAACAAAAAAAAAAGAACACGTCAATAACGATATTCTATAGTGTTGCAGCTGCGTCACCAAAAATTAGAGATCGAAGATTAATTTTTTCCTTTATTTAAAGCCATTCAAAATTCAGGATAATCTTCGTAGCAATATGTTATTCTATAATGTTGCTCTCTATTTGATACTTAATCTTGTAATGGACATAATGGAATAACGTACACTTTTTAAATTCATTAACACAGCCAATCACAACTGTAATGCAATATTTAAAAAAAAAACACTTTTTCTTTTTCATGTAAAAACTGTACGAGCTGAGCATCACAATAAACATGGTAACTGGAAGTATGCAGGCAACAGAAATAATTGCCAAGGTCAAACAAGTTTGGAATGAACGCTGAAGACATTCATCCAGTTGTATAGTCAACATATATGTTATAATAAATGTCTACAAAATTACAGATAAAATATAATTTTAAATATTGGGGTATGTGGAACTTCACCTTCTATTATAAAAAATTGTTATTCACCTAATAACACATTTTCCTAATAGTAATTGTTAATTAATACTATGTACTAATAAAATACACTTGAAAATATTTATGTTCCATAATTAACAAAAAACATAAAATTGTAACGGAAACGCTAAAATAACTCGGAACTATGTGAATACTGTAAATGTACTGAAAGTATGAACAATCATTATAAAGCTATTTTGTCTTGAAGATTGCACGTACAAATCATGAATATTTTCTATTGGTAGTATTGATTGTATTCGTTGTTATTTGGGAAAAATTTTTTTTTGATACGTGCCAAGAACAATAGTTATTGAATTTAACAAAATGACTGTTTGTTTGCGAGCTTGGTGTATGCTGCACGTGTAAAAAGGGCAACTTTTCAACTAATATTTCGATGCCGGCACTAACTTGCATAAAATTGGATAGTAGAAAACAATCCTTATACCATTATATTATATAGATAAAAAATTTCAGGTGACCGGGGAGAAGATAAGCAGAGGAAATAGTTTACTCAATCATTAGTGTACTGTTTACATAAAAATACCCATACTTTTGCAATTAATTATAATCATTTGCAATGTATTCATAGTAATTTTTTTATTGTAATCAATTTTGTCTTGTGAACATGTTACATTTTTTTTCCGTTTTTGAGGACTGTAACATTTATGTAATGTTTTTACACTTTATGTAAGGTGGCTCCTCAGCTGTATATATATATATATATATCTAAATCAATGTACATTAAGAGAGCTGTCTATTAAAATGCATCTATTAAAATGCAATAATGAAGAGATACAATTGTATAAAAACAGTACTTTACGGATAAGAAAGCAATTATTTTGTAAAATTGCATGCATGAGTACATAATGTTAAATTGTACGAAAGAATTAGTAAACAAAACATTTTCTTTGATTTTGTATTCGAATTGTAATGTTTAAAGTTGATTGTGTTCCTCAAACGATTTTAGATAAAGTCCTCGTCACAAATATTAAAAAATAATCAATGTGTTAGCCATACAGATAAATTGTTTCAGAGTCATTGTAGCTGGAGACCCTCCATCCATTATGTATGGTTCAATATCCTTGAAAAATAATGTATTTGGCAAATTGTAATAAACGCAAATTACTACCTAGCATTATTTATTGTTTTCTTTCAAAACATCAATAAAAATCGTTATCTTGGTTGCGGAGTATATAAATAATTAAATATTATCTTTCATAACTCACAAGCATAATATGAAGTATTTCACAACGCAATTTTGTGCAATAAAGCATGCACTGGGTACATTTTTTTTTTTTGGTCGGTCGGTCGGTCTGACTCTTCTAGTATGTACATCTATATATGTAGTGAATATTGATATACTTTCTGAAGCAATTGGACCGACCGACCGACCGACCAACCAAAAAAAAAAGTACCCATTTTTTATATTTTATTAATTTGTATACCTTTTACAACTTTCAATTATGACAGACAAAATACAGCAATATTATATTATAGTAGTTTTCATACAAGATTGGAAAGGTTTCCATTTGCAAACCGAGAGGTTTACGGCACGTAACAAAGTTCATAAGAAGCTATTCGTAAAGAAGTTACGAATGCTATTTTTCTTACTGAAAGTGTGACGGGGTTCCAAAAAAGCCCAAGGTAGGAAAAATTTTAAATTGTAGGTTCCAAACATTTAATATCGCAAGACGAAAACAATAGTCTCTCATGGAATACATGTATAGATAATCACTTATATACTATGATTTTTGGGAAAAGTATATGTAACCTTCAAAAAGCATCTATTTTTTATGACATACGTCTGAATAATGTATTTGCAATATGTAACTTACCCGAAA
>JAPYYV010018988.1:0-14838 GCA_030522625.1 Copidosoma aretas | reverse complement strand
TTATTCTTTATTGATGTAACATGAATACCAAATGTCGTTCACGTATTATTAGTTTAAGATAAATAATCTTCTACTCAAATATCATTATTTAGCGTTTATGTAGCTTATGCTTCTTCTGTTAACCTTCATATAATTCAGCAAATTCCTTTCTCTGAAGAGCTTTTAGTTTCTTGTTAATTATTCCTAATTATGGTTGCGTCAGTACCTTATTATTGAATTATCAATTACTTAAAATTAGTTTTGTCCGGTTACTAGAATACCCATAAACCTATAAAAAAGTATGACATTTTATCTGTGTTTATTTGTATGAAATAATTATACAACGTTCTTTAAATTTTACATCAATTATAACTGAATGTGGTTTTTCAATATAAATCATAAAAACTAAGGATTATTTATAATTAATTTGTATTTTACAGTTGTCCGGATACTAGCTACTTTTTCGCGATAGTTAATATAGCTTAAGTGTCTGTCCGACTACTAGGGTATCGCGGGATTATGACAAAAAATTAATTTTATTTTTTATTACAGTTAAAAAAATTTTTTTTTCCCGGCCAATCATACGTGAACCGGCAGGGTAGAAATTAAAAAAAGTTCCAACTATGTGTGCATTTATTTATTATTTTTAAAAAGACCCATAAGACGTTACTCTAAAAAAAGTGTCCGGATACTAGGTGTTTTACCTCACAAGAAAATGATAATAAAGACGAAATTTTCTATAAGGAATAAATTTTCACGGATTTATTCAAAAAATTGAATTACGATCAAGAACTCGACTTTCAAACCATATGCAGTTATATAAATAAAGTCTACCTTATATATGGATCTAAAGGATCAGGAAAGATTTTTTTATACAAAACATTGATTTATTATTTTATTTCCTTTGAAAAAAAATAATGTTCATAGCTCGGACGGGTATTGCTTTCAATTGCTTTCATACTGCTTCCAAAAGGTGTGGCTAGTCATCGAGCATTTTAGTTGCCATTAGATTTACAAAATATTTAAAGCGCATTTTAGAATTTAAATCTGATGAAATAATTCAAAGAAGTAGATTTAATAATTTGGGATGAAGCATCAATGATTCCAAAAAAAGCTTTAGAAATCGTCAATAGAACATTACGCGATTTGGGCGACACTACTACATGATTTGGAAATAAATTGATTATTTTAGGTGGAGATTCTCGCCAAATCTTATCCGTTATAAAACATAGTAATAGACCTTGT
Organism: Copidosoma aretas; assembly: GCA_030522625.1. Classification (NCBI taxonomy): domain Eukaryota; kingdom Metazoa; phylum Arthropoda; class Insecta; order Hymenoptera; family Encyrtidae; genus Copidosoma; species Copidosoma aretas. The sequence continues at coordinate 13,614 of JAPYYV010018988.1, read as the reverse complement.
ATTATCGGAAAAACGAATAAAAATTTTAATCTTTAGTGATCTTTTGAAATTTTACACTAACACATCGATGTTCGTTCTATAAATGAAGATTTATCTAAATTATTATAGCATACGATATTACAACATACCACAGCATTGATACTCCTACATAAAAAGAAGTTGACAAAAGCGATGATAATATATGTATATATATATACATATACATTTTCTAATTAAAATATAAAATAATATTCGTAAAGGTTTACCACCACATGAATTAAATTTGAAAGTAGGAGCAATAGTTATGTTGTTCACAAATTTAAGTATAGATGAAGGTTTGTGCAACGGTATACGATTAAAAATCACACAGCTATTTGAATTTAATATTAAAGCAGAAATTATCACTAGCAAAGAGAAAGGAAACAAAGGTTTTATACATAGAATTACTTTAAATACTGAAAATACTTCCTCTCTCCTTTTTATTTTGTAGAGAAAACAGTTTTCTTTAGTCTTAGCTTTTTCAATGACTATAAACAAATCACAAGGACAAAGTTTAGAACCTGTTGGCTTGTCTTTGAAAAAAACCATTGTTTTCTCACGATCAATTATAATTATCATTATCTAGATGTAAAAATCCTAAAAAAAATTGTGTTCGATTAGAATCATTAAATAGTTTTGAAAAAAGAAATATTGTGTGGCAAGAAATATTCATTCGAAAATTTTGAAAAAAAAAAAAACTCAGAAATTCATTATTACAAATGTTTTATTAGTTCTATTGTTAGTGTTGATTTATTGAAATTTTTTTTTATTTTAATTTTCTTCTCCAATAATTTTATTTGAATACATCCCTACAAAAAAAAGCTTATGATTCTAAAATTTATTAGACATCGTATTTTAAGATCTGTTATATTACATTTAATAATAACTAATATTTTTTTGCTTCTTTACTCGGTTTGTAGAGCAATCTTCATGGAAATTATCAAGCAACTTGGTATTTTTAGAAATTTGAGTATTAAGATATTGTTGATATTTTTACCTGTTTTAACATTACTCCACGTGTTCTACTTCACATTATATAGATTTACATCGTATTACTTGACCATACAAAATTTTTATGAAGGTTGGTGAGGTATTTCACAAAAAAAAGTCCAATACGCTCTGACGGTACCACTAGGATGGTGTGGAAATCATTCACTTGTCAAAATTTAAATGAAAATTATGACATAATTTGATGTACCTCAATAAATGGGGGGCGACTGCCGATAGCTCTCCTTGAAAGTGGAAAATATTAAAATAATAGAGGACATGAAGAAAAATAGTCGGTATTTGTGACTGGGCCATGGGGCTGTACGATAAGGATAACCCAAAAAATGTGGGGTGGCAGTATATATAACTTGTTGTAGTATTTTATTAGATTTGTAATAATCGGTATATAACAAAGTTTTTGAATCGTTATTATATTTCTTTTAAGGAATTACAAATATTTCTCCATTTTGGCACGATTTGCTTTTCTTTTATCTTTCCAAAATTAGCAGAGCAGTAGGTACATTCAAGATCTATTTTACCGAGAATATATGTAAAATATGCATTTTTATGTAAATTTTCATGATTAACGTTACAAATTAAATCGATTTTAATTTTTTTTGCATTAATACTGAATTAAAACTATTATTTTGTTTTCTCTTAAGGAGATTTGATTTTTTGTTATAAATTCCTTTAATTTCTCTCTATATTACAATTGCTATAATCGATTATGTCGTAATGATTAAATCTAGTGGACTACTGATCAATGAATTTAGTTTTAAAATACTTCTGGATAACCTAAGGAAATAGGTAGTCTTAGTAATTTTTTTTTACTTTTACATATGCATCAGAAATATCTACGAAACCTTGAATTTCCACATAAGTACCGTAAACACCATCTTTAGATATTAAAATGTAATAATTATAATCGTTATTAACATTCTGATACTTTTGATTTCCTGGAATAAACCCTTAATATCAATTTCAGTTGTTTCTGATGTTGTTACCAATTTGTAATCTAACAGTTATGTGAACATTTTGTGAATTATGTAAAAAAACCTGATAAAGATCTAAACAAACAATCACTATCACTAACAATTTTAACTGAAATTCATCCATATTTATCTATGATTATCTTTTAGAATAAGAACGTATGATATTGTAATATATTTTGCTTGATTCATTCAAATGTCAAAATAAAATTTTTAATAATTATATCATACTATTTTTAAAACAAGAAGTACGTATCTGAAAAGAAAACACAAATAATACGTATTTTAGGTGATATTTGATTGGTATGGAAATAACTATTCAATTTAATATTTTTAATTTTCTAGCAGCTGATATTATTCGTAGATTTATAATTGAGTATACATTACCGCATTTATTATCATTCTTTATTGTGAGGTATGCTATGTTGATAGATGCAAAATAAGCCAAATCGAGGTTGAAAATGCCTTTCTTCTGAATGTCAAAATATAAATATATGTAATAAATAATTATTATTGAAGTAAGCAAAACTATAATATCTTAAATATCATCAAAATTATTTCTTGTTGAAAATCATGACTTGATTAAATAAAAATCTAAACATTCGAAATTGATCATAGTGTTATGTGAGTTAATAATAAAGTTGTACAATGAGTATACAATAGTAAGAACTTTTGCAATACAATATCCAGGAAAGATTTCTTTTGCATCTAAAATCAAAGTTAAAATATATTGAAATATAAAATCCATATATACTTTAACCATGAGAGAATTACATACTTAATTAAGAGTTTTCGTTGGATAAAAATTGTTTGAAAAAGTTAGTTTTACGTTGTATCCGAATTAAACAATTATATTTACACTACTACTTACATATATATTCATTTTTTTTTATCATTTTAACCAATGTGGGTCTGAAGAATATAAATTTTCATCCAACAACTTAATTAATTTTTATCGGTGATTCTGACAAAGAATATTACAGAAATCAAAGATAGAAGTAAGAAGGTTTTATAAATAAGTTTATAATTTTATAAACAATCTAATTTATATTATTTGAGAGTGTAAGTCAGTATTAATGTCAAATTTGTCAAATTAAATTTGGTTGTCCCGACTTTTTGGAACATCATATAAAAAAACACAAAAAAAAATCCCATTTATGTGGAGTTTGTAAAATTATTTTTAAATGTGAAAAACATCATAAAAGGCATTTGGTTAAACACAAAAATGGAAAAGTTTTTAAACGTAGTAGTTGTGGAAATCAGTTCAAACGAAAATCACATTTTAATTGAAATTATTAACCTCATAAAGATATAACAAATACAAAAGATTGTTGTTTATGTGGCAAAAATTTGACTGATCAGATGCGATGATCGCGTTATGATTATTTTGATTACTATCAATAAAAAAAAGGTTAGTGATGTAAAATACTAATGACTAATCATCAATAGTTATACTGAGTTTACCAAATAGACTGCAATAAATAGTTAAATAAATTGAATGTAATGTTTCCAAGCACACAATTATCATAAAACTATTATTTATTGGTCTTACATTCAATTAAGATATTGTTTCTCGTTTATTATCATGTTTTATAAAAAGTAACATAAATTTTACAGTTCGTTTGAACTATTTTTATGTAAAATATTCCGAATTTACTGTTTTTGCAATTATACAGCTATCAGTATTCTGTCTTCAAGTGTTATGATAAGCAACTAACATTTTATAACCTTTTTTCCACCTATTACATTTGCTACTACGTGTAGTTTTTTTGTTATTCTTTTCAAAACGTATATAAGGAAAAGTAAAAATAAATATTCTAAAGCGATAAAAAAAAATTAATCATTTTCATCAAAGGAGTTTTTAAAATCAAAGTTAAAAGTCGGAGATGAATCAGCGTAAGCGTTTAAATTTGTGTGAGTCATATTTTTTTAATAATCTCTACTTTTTAATATAGTTAATATGTTTCATATCTTTTTTATCATCTATGTGGTTAAAAAAAAAAACGATGAGAGAATTTATGATTTTGCTGTCCGATTCCTTTACAGTGCCATTATTGCTCACATTGTAGAAATTTATCTTGAACAATAATTTACAAAAAAGGAACCTAATAATGAGTTAAAAATTATAAAGTTTGTTGTCAATAATAACAATGGGTTGAAAATACAATGCAACGTTTACAACGACAACATAGATAAATTTTTGCCTAGATTAAAATTGAATGAAGTAACTATAATTATGATTTTATAATACAAAGTACCAGATAAATATTGTTGTTAATGATTATTGCAGAAGATTCTTTTACGTAATGCAATGGTAGTAAAACCAATATTTTACTTAAAGGGTAATATACCTTTTGACAAAAATTTGAAAAATTATTCCACCATAACGTGTTTGGGGCAAGTTTCATTAGAAAATATAAAAATTTCCACTATACAATTCGATAATATTCCCGTATATCAAGGATTTGTGAGTACGTAATTTAAAATCATTTTTAATTCCCTACTATTACTAAATTTTTTATTTCTATATTACTACAAAGTCAGTACATACAATAAATTCTTTTATAGAAATCACAGGCTACGTTTTCAGCAAATTTGTTCTACGAAATTTAAAAAATATGAACGAACTTTTGGATATATTATAAATATGCAAAAGAAACTAAATATTTTTGTTCTCAAAAAAAAAATGATACCATCAGGTGTGAGTGAGGGTGGAAAATTGTAGTGACAGGTGACCTCCAGGAAACTAGTAAATAAAGAACAACCTTTTGATAAGTTATTTTATTGACTACTTATAATGTGCAGGGATTAATTTTATTTTTAAATTAACTTGTTATAATAAACAAAGAATTTTAAGGGATTGGCTATTTGTTGAAAGTAAGAGATATGAATGAAATTAGGGTTCTGGATACTAATCCTATAGATAAACTTTTATCTGGATGTGAGATTTATCTTGTAAAGGTATGACTTTTATTCAAAAATATTTAAATTTGTATAAATATTTGAAATAAGATGATTTATTTGATAAGATGGTAATGATACTTCTGAAGAGTGACCATGAAAGAACAGAGCAGTGAAAAAAATTTGTTTGAAATCCAAAATTTTTTAAGTGGTATTTATACTGCTTTTACTGATAAATTTCCTAACATCGAAAAAAAATGATTATCAAAGATATGTATACTAAGAATATCAAAAGAAAATAGTACAAATTTATCGATTAAATCTAAAAAAATTATTTTATATATAATTACTTGTGTATTTTTATTTTGTAAAAGTACTGTAATACTACTACAACAACTACTACTACTATATCTATTACTACTACTACAACAACTACAGAAACAACTACAACTATAACAACTACAACTACAACTACGACTACTTCTACTACTACTACTACTACTACTACTACTACTACTACTACTACTACTACTACTACTACTACTACTACTACTACTACTACTACTACTACTGCCAATAAATACTAATATATGTACTTACTACCTCTAACATCACCACTAGTATAACTACAAAATTCTTGTATTACAACCAACAGAAGTGCTATTGGTACTTCTTATAACCATAACCATTAATGAAGGATTTTACACATTGATATTACAATCAATTATAAGGAATCTACTTCTTTGTGATTGAAATTTTTTTTCTAATTTTGTCTTCTCATTATTTACAAAACCAATTTTTAAATTTCACTATTCATTCTTGTTTATAAAAATGAAGCATATCGACAGATTTCGGTAATGGTTGAAAATTCGTATCTTCTTATGAACCTAAAAAAAAAAACAAAATCGATAAATGGAATAAACAATCAATAACAACTAGAAAATGTTTTGAATATTTATTTAAACTCAATTAAATTTAGTCCCTTTTCAACAATGAAAATTTCTCTTAAATAATGAATATTCTATTTTTTAAGAAAATATTGAACTTTGTAAATAAATAACGTCCCATGAAAAAAAATTTTATTTTACATAAGATGTCATAGATCTACGAAACTGTATAGTTCTCCTTTTTATACTTGTAGGTTTTAGGATTGTTAAGCCTAAAAGAAATTAAAAAAATTGATTATTTTACTAATACTAAATAGATAAACATTCATGTTATTCAAAAGTACACAACAAACATATCACTTACTATTTTAAATAGAAAAATCGGAACAATTCTTAAATGTTAAGTCAAAGCCTATGTATATTTCATGGTCCAATCGTTTGCATACCCGCTTATGTATTCCAATTAGCCTTAATGAAAAAAAAAAATCATAATGGAAGGCCAATACAGAAAAAGAAATATATAACAAAAAAAAAAAAATGATATGATTAACGTAGGGTACGACATGCACTCACTATTTACAATATTATCTTGTTATGAGGTTTTGAGGTTTTTTTTATAATTTCGAACTGCACTTACAATAATAACCTAAGACAAGTCAATAAATTGTAAATGAAATAGTAAGCAAAAGCAATCTATATGAAAAAAGGTTAGGGAATTAAAAATTTTGATTTGACGCTCAATAATCTGCAATAACTGAACATTTTTTTATTCGTGGATCAGCAAATTAATGGTGTAGTATAGAAACATAACTTATTTCATAGTTATACTTGCACAGAAAATAAGTAGATAGTTGTATTCCTAACAAATTTTATTTGATATTACGTGACGTATGAAGAAAACTTCATGGAACATTTAATAAGTTTCAAGTCAACATAATGTACAAAAATTGATAAAAGTACGAAAAAATTGAAGAAACTCAATTTTAAGTCTAAAGGTATGAAACAATTATGAAACAAAAAAAGGAAAGAAAATAATATTGAAGTAAGTTTTGAGAACAATTTTGGAAAACCACGCATCGATCTTTGTAGAATTTTATCGTGGAGTGTCAATCAAGAATACAATATTATAATTTGAGATTGAACAAAATTAGCTCTTTACTTACTTATATCAATAATTATCAATTGATAGATGGTTTGAAAACAAAAAAAAATGAATAGAAATATTAATTCAATGAAATGTTTTATAAAAACAAAATTATCTGACTTATTAACGTTTATGTTGGACTACAACAAAAAGTAGTTTTTAACTGAATTACAAATTTTACAATCATTGTTACTTCAAGGAAATACAACAATAATACAGCCACAAAAAAAAAATTTTTGTCGGTCTGACAGTCAGACTATGCATACGAAATTTTTTTTCTGGTCGCTGAATCCAAATCTGAGGTCAATGAAATCCCTGCACGTCTCAGTTTCGACATAACCTCAAAAATCGTATTTTACAAAAAAAAAATTTTCGTCTAGTCTGACTTTCAGACTATGCATACTATATGTTTCGTGGTTACTGAATCAAAATCTGAGGTCAAAAATACCCCTGCACATCTGAGTTTTAACATGACCTCAAAAATCGTATTTTACAAAAAAAATTTGTTATCCAGTCTGACTTTCAGACTATGCCTACTATATGTTTTTGGGGTTGCTGAATCCAAATCTGAGGTCAAAAATACCCCTGCACGTCTGAATATCGACATAAAAGCGTTGCTAGGCCATACCGTATACATGAGTTAGATGGACCGTAGTGATCATGTAATCAGAGCAAGGAATCCACTATAAAGCAGTTTATATTACATGTAAGTTATAGATATATGATAATGATATAACGTTGTCTCCCTTTCAAACATATAACATTACTAATAATCATCAAATCTAAACAGACCTTAGAGATTCTTCTCTCAGGAACATACCCGGAGCCCCAATAAGACCTATCTAGGTCCTAGTATTTCCACCGTCGTATACTAAACACAGGCCTAGCTAGGCAGCTTAATAAGGACCATTCTACCTTATTTGGTAGCCACGTTAAATTTCTGCTTGATGGAGCGAAGATGGAAAGTAATGAATCGATACATCTAAGTACAACTTTAAATTTTTCAAGACAAGTTCCTCCGGCACGCATAGGGTATGCTCGATTTGAGCGTATTCGTGTCTCAAACGTATCGCAATCGTATTCTCGGCCCTATTATAACTATATATAGCTATGGTCAGGGATACAATTGTGATACGATTGTGACACGAGCACGCTGAAATCGACCGCAGGCATATTTCGTCTAGCAGACCTGTTTTTGACACATTACGCGGCATAGCTCTAGGTAAAAAAGTCATAGAAGTAGCGTTTATGTCGTCTAATGCTACCATACATCTTCTGTAGCTACGTTAGGTTATTTCAAAAGCTTACGGCTTGGCTCAGAACGAGCATGACTCGGGTGTGGTCCAGTGGGGTGCGAAATCTGCATTAAGAACCCATTTAGACGTGTGGATATGAGAAAAAAGTTTACGGAATATATCAACTAAACTAAGAATTACTAAACTTATACTTAAGTAAATTTAAAGGCCATTTAAAGATTCGGAGAAAATTCTGGCAATAAAGTAGAGTAACTTAACGCAAAGTTAGGCCGCGGTCTGATGGAGAGTACGCAACAGGGCTGTTCGACAAAATATTGCCATCTCGAATTTATATCCTTGGTACATCTTAAAAACGACATTAGGTTTTTTTAATACAAACTTCTTCGGCAGACATATTTCGTCTAGCAGACCTGTTTTTGGAACATTGCGCAAGCACAGCTTTACGTAAGAAAGTCTGAAGCTCCGTTAAGCTATTACAATATCTTGCGGCTTAACACAGAACGAGCCTCACTTAGGGTAGAGTCCAATGGTGTGCAAAATGAGAATTTACAACTGATTTGGACTAATGGGAGTAAGAGAGAAGTGTAGATATGGCAGTCTAAGAATTGCTTAAGTTACATAAGAGGAAATTTGAAGGAGAATTCATGATTTGGCTTAAACTCTGGGAATAGGGAAGAATAAATGAGTTAAGAGTAAGACTGCGGTCTAATAGAGGGTATGCAAAAGGGCTGCTAGACAAAATATTGCCATTTAGAATCCTTGTCTTTGATACATCTTAAAAACAACTTCTGATGTGTTTAAGACAATACTGACACTGAATCCGCAAAGCGCATTACGTACTTTTCAGTTGCACAATGAGAAAAGTTCCATCAGTTCTGTGATCGATGCTAATGATGTAAGAAATATGTGGGGTGCTCCTTCGCAGCTATTGTGATGAGCCAATCACAGGCCTTTCCCGCTTTCCGCCATTTCTGATACGTATTTATTTGTGGAGGGTTCAATATGCCAGTTTTAAGTGTCAATGGATGCGTGTAACTGAATGGTTATCTATTCAATATGGCGAATAGCAGAACAGGCCGTTGATTGGCTAATCTACTTCATCATAGATTATTACAAAAATTTTTAGAGTTACAGTAAAAAATTCATAATAATGTTAGAATGAAAAAAATTAAAAAAGAAGAATTAGTTTCTTACTCTATGGTAACTATAACTATTTTAACAGTACTGGCAATAAATACAAGTCGTTTTTTACATGGGGCAATAAATACAAGTCGTTTTCTACGCAGGCGCGTGGAGCGCGCAGGGGGTGAAGCCCCACTAGTATATATATATGAATATATACCTGTAGGGCTTCGTCCCACTGCGCACTTCGTGTGTCAACCCCTTACTTTAATAAAGTAAATAACAATTTTTTAAATTCTTGGAATAACAAGAAAATTGACATACTTTTACCTAATTTTAAGGGGGGGAATATGGTTGGTGTTAGGGGTCATTAAAGTCACGAAGGAAATCTGGGGGGGGGGGGCCTAAAGGGGTTATGACGTGTTCTACTTATTTTTTGTTAGGTTAAAATAACAGAGAAATATAAAGTATTTTACCTTATTTTGTGTAGGAGCTGTGGTAGGGACACCAGATATTTTACTTAGTGTGTGGGCGGGTTTTACACATTATTTTTGGTTACAATCGCATATAAATGTAGAGTATATTTCCTAATGTTGCGGGGTGGGGCGCGGGAGGGCTCTGTTGTGTGAAGAGGGGGGGTGGTGTAAACGGACCCACCAAAATAAATACAATGTAGGAAGACATATATATATATATATACGAATGTATTTAAATATAAACGTACATTCATTACCACAACATCCGTCTGTATTAAAATTTATTGAGAATTGCGTAAGTCTTTAATTTTAAAATTAACTTATTCGTACTACAAACTTTCTAGCGATAAAATCAAAGTATATAAAGTGCGATATTTGTATATTTATTCGCAAAATCACTTTTAATATCGCCACAAAACAATATTGCATATGCTCGCTGTATATCTGGCTCATTGCACCCTACGAGCTTTTATCCCCCATAAAGTTCCATGACCTCTACGTAATGTAAAATTTTTCATTCCCCGCCATTCATCTTCATTATTTTGTGCCCCACATATTTTTCTAAGTAACCTTCTTTCAAACACATTGAATTCTTTCTCTTCATCTTTCGTAAGTACCTATGTTTTACTCCCGTACAGAGAATCTGGCAGTACTCTTGTTTAATGGATACACTTTTTCTTATTTCTAGATATAAGCAGGAACTTTAACAATTCACTAGCTTTATTATTCGCCTCGTGCAGGAATCGGAACAGCTCTACCCACCGCCACTTGCGTAGAAAGAAACGGCGGTACTAACTCTTAACAATAACATAGCCTCTGATAAGCACGGACCTCTAATACATTTTTTTAAGGCAAAAATAAATTTATTACAAATAAGTTAGGTTTTTTTAGTGATTTATATAAGTTTCGAGTCAACAGCAGTTTTTTAAGTGCTTTATGATGAAAAAAAAAATTTCTCCATGAGAAATACATGTGTTTTGTGAGTTAGGATTGACAATTTTTGCCGTTTGGGGCGCTGTTTCAGATTGCTGCACGAAGCGAATAACACGCGTTAGTAGACTTATCATTTGGACAGATTAAGTTTTTTTGTACAATTCACAAAGTCACAGTATGGCTTAAGAAATATAGTACAAATTTAAGTCATTCATATGATTATCATAAGGTTAATATTTTATTTTCAGATAGAATGATCACAATAAGGAATCATATTTATCATGACATCAAAAGTATTTAGGAAGGGAAACATATTAGCAGAATTCCGAGATATCAGACTCAGTCAGAGATTAGTAAAGAGTTTGCTGACCGCAATGTTAACTGCCACTTATTGCCACTGGTTCGAGCGCCATGCCATGGCCAGCCACCGAACCATACAAACATCTTACTCAACGAGAGCATACGTCATAGGATAGGAGCGGGGGCACATGTGCGCCTGCTAGGAGAGGATTGGTAGTCTGAAAATGGGCGTATAGACCGGAGGCGAGGTATATATATTGCAGGGAGAGGAGAAGAAGTGTCCGTTTGAGCTGAGCGGAGCGAAAGCGAGCGGTGAAACTTTTTCCATAGAGCGCCCTATACCTATATATAATGTCTACGTATATCACACGTGTAACTGACACGCTTTAATTAAATGCATGAACCTGACAAGTACTATTTGATTAACACTTTTACTAGTTGCGATCACAATACCGAGCGTGATCCCACGTAACATAATTATGAACAACATAATACTGTATAGCCTAAACTCCGATTATTTTCAATGAACATATCTAACTTTGAAATCTCCACGGTCTACTGCGTCAGTAGCTGAGGTTACTAATGCGAAAGTAAGGTTTTGTTTTTTGGCATTCATAGGTTCAAATCTCTCGTTCGACAATAATTTTTTTTTATTTTTAATTCATCGGGCTATTAGACTTTTTTAATTTCTTTCTTTGTTTTGTAATTTATTTCTCGGCAACTTTTGTCACTTTTTGTCAAAAAATTTGTCGATAGTGCAAGGAATTACACATGTTTACATAATTATATAATGTAGAATGATACACGTCTGAACAATTTTCAGCAAAAACTACCGTCTTTAAAGATAATTTTCCATAACAAAAACAAATGGAATTTAATTACTTTATGCAGTCTCTCACGGTTACAGCTGAATTTACATCGTATCTTATAAAACGAAACGTGTAATCAGATGAGAGAAAGAGAGAGTAAGAGCAATGATATCATTATTTATTTGAAGTTTTTTGATTCTCGAATAGATAAGCACTTTAAAACCTACAAATCAACGATATTGTTGAAAGTTATTGACAAAATATGCGAAAAAACGTTGTAACTATTTGAATAGAGAAAACAACACTTAGTAGCTCTTGTTTATTAAAATCGGATGATGAATGACAAATTTTTATTGCAAAGAGTGCTGATTTTTATTGCACACGATAATTTAATTAATAATTGGGGAAAAAATCTAAAAAAATCCATGATGCAACCTATGTGTGTGACAATGTCATGCATAAAACTAAGGTTGAGGGCGAGTTGCATCCCGTAAGATAACGCTAATGACCCCTATGGTTGAGTTGCATGCGAATAAGAATAAGCAGAGTAGAACAAACTATTAAATTTAGAATGAAACAATTTGCAAGTGTTGGCAGTTCAACAAAACAAAAACTTGAATCCAGCCCAAATCTAGGTGTGTTATATTCAACGTAGTTATTCAAAACAAAGTCACAAAACTCCTGTAAATTGATCAAAAACGATGACTGGGACGCAACTTAATCCGTTTCTTACACTTAGAACGCAACTCGAGATTTGCAAAAAAATAGCAAAAATCATTGCGTGTATGTAGGCGTTTATAAATGGTAGATACTTAAATGACGAATATAGCGACCATACGTTTTATACCAACAATAACACGGTCTTTCAGGGTTGGACTTCTATCATTATTTTTATATAAAAACAATTACGCGTTAAGGTAGTATCTAAAAGTTTAAAGGTTTTTAAAAAATGTGTACTTTACGGTCACATATTACGTAGTTGTTGCTATTTTCATGTATAATCCTGCCACATACACATAGGTTGCATCAAGCATTTTTTTTAGAATTTTTCCTACTTTATTCATCAAAAAATCGTATGCATTAAAAATCAGCACTTTTTGATTTGAAAATTTTTCATTTATAATCCGATTTTAATAAACAAAGGCTACTTAGAGTTTTTTCTCTATCTTAACAGTTACAAAATCTCTAGTAATATATTATTTTCTTTAAATTTTATGCTAATTTGTTTTGGTTATTGAGGGAGACTAGATCTATCATACAACAAAATCTCAGCCCTTAATAATAATTAGAACGTAATCGCGGAGTTATTAATTGTCGCAAATCTTGGCCATAACCACAGTTTTTTGCGATCTGCGAGAAAATTTCTGGACCTATTGAGTTTAAAAGTGTATTATTCAACATTAACCTTTTCGTCTGAGATGCAAAAAACAGGTCTCGCCAGTTTTTAGGGCCTTGCCAAACATTTTAAGCTGTTTGATTTTGTTGTCATCAGCTTTTCTTATTATCTTACAAACAAAAAAATTTTCTCGCTAGCATGAATTTGACAAAATTTTCGACATTCTGACGTAATTCTATCAGTCTACATGTAAGCTAGGTGCTCCTTATTAGTATTAAAGTGTATACATATGGGACGTTCTTTTACAAACCGAACACCTTTCTGACCGACACATTTTTGATTTTACTGAAACTTTTTTTACGGTTTCTTTATTAAAAAAAAAGAGACAAGTATTTTTTTTTTTTTTTTTTTTTTCACAATATTTTGGACGCTAGAAAGGATTGAAATTCCGCGATT
>JAPYYV010018986.1:0-21350 GCA_030522625.1 Copidosoma aretas | reverse complement strand
TCATATATATACGTAATATACATATATATAACATATAGATACACCTCTGAGGGACTTAGATTCTTGTAGTTCATAGTCTTAGAAAAAAAATAAGCCCTTCTACGTATAGATTAGGTGACGATTTCGAGGGACGCAAAATTTTGATAATTTTTTGGGCCTTTTAAACCACTGTGCGCTGGTACTGAGAATCTGATCCTCTGCATCGTCAATTGCTTGCGTGCACCGGCCATGGTGGCATAAAATCCGTAATCCAGGGACTCAGCCAGATAACGGGCCAAATTCGTCTGTCTTTGTTATTGCAAGCATGTTCCTTGGATGTAGGCACACGTAAATAGAGTTCATTAAATAAACAACTCTCGGTCCAGTAGTATGGAATGATTTTAAGGTACTTTTTGGTTTTGATACAATTTATACAATTTGTAGGGTTTTATTACGAAGATTTCCAAAGAATATTAATTCATGTTTAGTTGTAATCAATACTGATAGTCAGGGATTGTTTTTCATCAGTTTAAGAGTAATGAAGTAATATGGTTATAAGTTTATAGGCTTGTTAGATAAAGGGAGTTCTGGGATCTTAGAAGTTGAAATCACAAGACTTCTTAGCTTCATAATGTTATTTATATTGATTGCCTGATATTTAATTACTTGGTTAAAGTGTTATGGGATATTTGGTCATTGTGTTATGACTTCAAGGAATCAAAAATAACTGATTCATGGTATTATTACGTCGAAATATTATTACCTTATATGTATAGAAAATTTAAATAGCCAAGTTAAGCGTTAGAAGTTTGAATCATAAGGTCTCATTGATCGTATACTTAGAAAATCTTTCTTGTCTTTTTTAAGGTTGTAAAAAATAGTAAAGTAATGGGCTTAATAGACTTTGGAATCCTATTCATTAACCCATAAAAATATAAAAAATATGGTCCATTCTCTGGACCTAAAAGTCAATTTTTTTGTGTGCTAGAATATTGTTTTTGCCGAGGTGATGAGAATTGGTTGTATCGTAAGAGTAAATTAACTTCGAATGCCTATTCAGTGACCCAAAAAACATGTAATAAGGATTTTATCTCCTTTTGAGTCGAAGTTCGATATTTTTTTGAGAATATCGGTTTCTGTAAGGTTATGAATAATGGTGATTTGAAAGTGTTCAATAGACTTCAGACTCTTATATAGAGACCAAAATATCATGTAAAAAACCTGATCTGACCTCTGGGCCTAAGAGTCGTTTTTTTTGTGTGGCTGTGGTTTTAATCATCTGCATAAATATATTATTGCTGTGCTGCATCATGCATGTAATTACATACAAAGAAACAGTTACTATTTTCAAGACACAAGTTTTAAATAAATCTATTGTAATATCTTTTGATATTGATTTTTGATGCGTTTAAAATACCCTTAAAAGCTGTTATTTGCAAATGTTTACTTAACAAACTTATTTCCTTACAAATGATTGCACCTTACTGATTACGCGTTAAATATTTTTAAATATTTCTACGGTAACTATCTAAAATCAGTTGAAGAGTGTATCAAGCATTAAACAATCAGAATAAAACAAGAAGCCAAGAAAAAACCCGTAACTCAAAAGTTTTTTTGTCAATTCAGGATATACAACCATGCAATGTTGCAAAATTTTATAAAATAATTTTATTCCGATTCGAAAAATTACCCCTATTTTGTACTTTGTTATCAAATATGTAGCATGTTGAAGCGGGTTTCTGCTTATATTACGAGTTGAGTACAGAAGGGGAGAGCCCACTTTAAAATCATGTTTTATTGAGATCAGCCATTGCATTATCTCTTAACATTTTATATTTTATTTAATTAGTTCAAAACTCATTAATTACAGTAGTTTATTAAATTATTGATGTATTCAGATGAACACGTGCATAATAATTTAAAAACATTTTCCTAAAATTAAGAGCTTTACTACAAGTTGTCATTGAGGCGTGAGGGGTCAGCGTACGGAGCGTGCACAGTAGCGTGGCCCTACTAGTATACGTACAAGCATGTATATATAGATTTCTAAATAATATACTTGCAAGGATTTTGCTTGCATCTCGGCCCCCTCGACCCCCTACCCCCTCGTAAAATAAGCCTATTTCTCCCTTATTCTTCGGTAAATTTTTTATTCTGTCCTCCCCCTCAACCTCGAAGTTAATTTACCCTCGCGATGCCACCAATTCTTATCACCCCAAAAAAAACAATATTCTAGCACACAAAAGAGTTGACTTTTGGGTCCAGACGACAGACCATATTTTTTATATTTTTATGGGTTAACGAATAGGATTCCGAAATCTATTTAACACTTTACTTTACTATTTTTTACAACCTTAAAAAAACAAAACGATTTTCTCAGCATACAATCAATGAGACCTTATGATTCAAACTTCTAGCGCTTAACATGGCTATTTAAATTTTGTATACATATAAGGTGATCATATTTCGACGTTATAGTACCATCAACCAGTTAGTTTTGACTCCTTGACGTCATAACTCAATAACCTAATATCCCATTAAACTTTAACCAAGTAATTGAATATCAGGCGATCCATATAAATTAATGACATTACAAAGCTGAGAAGTCTTGTGATTCTAAGTTCTAAGATCCCAGAACTCCCATTACCCAGCAAGCCTGTAGCCTTATAACCTTATATCTTTATTACTCTTAAACTGATAGAAAACAATCCCTGATAATCAGTATTGAATAAAAACTAAACATGAATTGAAATTATTTGGAAATCTTCGTAATAAAACCCTTCAAATTATATAATATGTACAAATTGTATCAAAACCAAAAAGTATCGTAGAATCATTCCATACTACTGGACCAAGAGTTGTTTATTTAATAAACACTATTTGCGTGTGACTACATCCAGGGAATATCCTTGCAATGACAGCGAGAGACGAAGTAGGCCCGTTATCTGGCT
This sequence comes from Copidosoma aretas, assembly GCA_030522625.1. Taxonomy (NCBI): domain Eukaryota; kingdom Metazoa; phylum Arthropoda; class Insecta; order Hymenoptera; family Encyrtidae; genus Copidosoma; species Copidosoma aretas. The sequence continues at coordinate 18,420 of JAPYYV010018986.1, read as the reverse complement.
GAGTCCCTGGATTACGGATTTTATACAACCATGGCAGGCGCACGCAAGCAATTTACGATGCACAGGGTCCGATTCTAAGTACCAGCGGCTAGTCAGGGTGAAAAAGAGGGTCCACAGTCGTCGTCATCTAGCATCCGCAGTTCTACATTTAATTAACGTTTTGTCATAATATTGATTGTGAATCAAATTCTACTTTTGTATGTAGTTATGGAATTATTGAGTTATGGGAATTTCTAAGTATAAGAAATAGAAATCTCGATATTTCTAAGCGTTGTAATGTTTTTAAATCATATCGATTGTCTGTATTTCATTGTCTTGGTTAAAGTGTAATAAGGTTATCCTGTTACTGGATCATTAGGTTGTTAAGTTAAAAGTTTCAGTCTCATGATATTATCACATCAGAAGATTTCATGAGATTTTGAAATTTGGATTAAGCGTTGATAGCTTAAATCACAAGGTAACATTGTTTTATGGTACGACTATTGGATTATTTTTGAGGATATCAATAATAGTGAGGTGATAAGATTAAACAGACTTCGGATTTTAAAAAAACTTGAAACGAACATGGTCTAACTACTAGGGACGAAAGTCGATTTTTTTTCGTTAGAATTCCGTTTTTTTTTATTTTATGAAAAACGGTGTGGTAAGAGGATTAAATAGACTTTAAATTCTTATTTGGAAGCCCAAAATACATAAAAAAACATGTCCCGATCTCTGGACCCGAAAGTTGACTTTTTCGTGTGAGAATATCGGTTTTTTTAAAGTTATAAAAACTGGTGAGATAAAAGCGTTCAATGCATTAAGGATTCTTATCCAGCGGCCCATGAACGTATAAAAATACGGTCTGACTGCTGGGCCTAAAAGTCTTTTTTTTTGTGGATAACTATATTTTAAACTTATCTTTTATTTAGACTGAGATTATTACATGCTTACTAGAGAAAGTATTTTTATCATATATATTTAAATATTGCAGGATTCCTATGTCATTTCATTTACTTAAATTACTTATGACAATATCTTCCGTTTGCTGTATGTAAAATGCGATATTTATAATTAAATAATTAAAGTCCTTCATGGGTTCTTTTATCTATAGCGTAATATTACTCCTGAAATATATTATTAAATTGTTCAGTAGTTATTATTAAATATTGCCTTATGTAATTATAATGATGAAACTTACAAAATAATTCCAATAGACTTACTATATATTCTGTAGGATTTTACTTGCTAAACAGACCGGGAGCTAACCGTAAAATCACCTATCTCATAGAGGCCCGTCCAAAATTTACAATATAACAGGATTCAGACTTTTATCAACAATGGACCATTCGGGCCATATGGGCTACACTATGAACCCTGGGGACATGATAAATAACAGGGCAATTTGTAATGCCAATTGAGATCACTTACTTATGTCATCGTGGCCCGGCTACATTTTTTGCCAAGGTATAGCATTCAATATGTCTTTTAGGAGAAAAATAGGTTACTGGGCAAGAACCTTGGTCTGAGTAGGGTTTCCTTAATTTTTTTTGGCGATTTTTTCGTCACTTACTTATCTGATCGAGACCCGACTGCACACAAGTGTAGCTTTTTATGTGTTTTTTAGGAGAATAATGGCTTGCTACTCAAAAATCGTGGACAACGTAGGGTTACTCGCTTCGGAAGTACGAATAAATTTAGCCCTTCGGTGTTTTTTGAGCCCACCGCCTCTGATACTTTGCTAACGGTTGTTAGTAGTACTGAAAACAAAAAATTATTTTTAGCATTTCGAAATAACGTGTACAGTTTTACTTATTGAACATAAATATCTATTTTATAAATTTTCTAAGAGTACAGGTACATGGTGTGCTACAGTATCTAAGCGCACATGGCGGACATTTTAGCCATTGACTAACTTTCTCCTTATATTTAATTTTTAAAACACTGACATTTTTAAAAATGTCTGAAATTGGAGAATCCCCCGATGCGAGAGAATATTAAAAAAAAATTTGGGCTACTGTATATGTAAGTAGTATGTAGAAAACCGCGACTGATCTATGTTGTATTTACCTAAATTACAAGGAATATGGCTGCATCTTAAGGTAGTACCAGCGATACTAAGGTAGTCTAATAAGCGTCAAGTCTCTTCACATTATCTTTTTGGCTGTTAAGTCTATGGATGAGCATACCTGTATATACGAAAAAAACATTAGTTTAGTCTGATATTTGTGTCTCTCATCTTTCATGATCTACAAATTACGATATTCAAATGATAACACGAAATTCAAACAATATGTTGTGTAAATTTTTAAAGTATTATGTTACTTCTGATATAATAAAAATAAGTTCGGAAATTATGAAAATCTTTTTTTATTTTTTTTTGTCACTTGGTAATATAATTCTTATATTATGTATTTTAATATTACACTTATTGTTACGTGAACTAAGACATAAATACACTTTTATTTTGGATACAAAGATAGGGGATTCGATTTGTTCGTAGTATTTTTGATAAGCTTACGAATGTATAGTACAAAATTGACTTAGCGTGCTGTAGAAATACCGTAAATGTTCCGAAAAAATTTTCTAAGCGTAGAGTACGTGGAAGACAGTAGCTAAAACTCAAATTATTATGACTAAATGATTATATTATCTCATTTTGTCAAAGTTGTATATAAGTTTGAGATTTTTAGCTTTAATCTTTTGTTCACTAAACTATTTTCCTAAAGAATTATTTAGTATCTCTATAACTAAAGAAGGCATTTCTAATAAATACACTTCTCTAGATCAGCATGTACATCAAAATCTAGCCTGCTTTCTGAATACTTTGGTTGTTTACGGAAATAATTGAATCCGTAAGTGGGCTGTAGATATATGAGGTAGAGCTTAGCCTGCTTCCGGAAGAATTTTGTCGTTATCAGAAAGATGTAGATATGTAATACACAGTGCGGGTTAGCCAGGGAGGCTAGTCAGAAGACATCAGCGGTAGCCGGAAAGATCAAAATGTTCGGGTGGTCCTAGGGAAGAGGAAGGGGATCATCCGAAGTATTATGGACGGGGTAGGGTAGAGTTATGCGAAAATGAAAAAATTTTACTGATTGAAATCATGGGATGATGAAAAGAATTAATGTTACTTAGTAGAAGGGCTATAAGGTGGTAGTGGTGATACAATTTTTACTACGGTTCGTTCTAAAGCTCAAAATCTTTCCGGAATCGATCTGTTCGACAATAATGAATATTTTTTTAGAATAATATGTATAACTTTCGATATAAATTTTAAGTACATTTATTGTTAGAAAATAACTGGATTTGGTAACAACCTTTTTTTTGTAATGCCTAAGAGATTTGTACTGACAAATCAGCTAATCACCATCACAAAATATTTCTACATGCACGAGTAATCCTGATTTGACTACTTTATGAATGACAATCAAAATAGGAGTAAAATCTACGCTTAAATATTTGCTGAGGTTAAAATTCATAAAAATTGTTGTTATCTGGGTTTCAAAAAATTCTTTTACGATAAAGATTATCAATTTTATTACAAATTCGATGAAATTAATTATATATACAGCGAGTCCAATGGCAGTTACCCAAGAAACTTTTTTTTTAACTTATAGCGTGTAGCCTCTATACGTGATAGAAATTGCTGTACCTTAAAAGCTCTATTTTCAACAAACATTGAACTTTGATGAATTTATTCCAAATTTATATCATGTCAATTTAAGCAGTCAAATTTAAATTAATTATGAGACTAAAAACACACCTTGACCCCAGAGTCAAACCATGAAACTCGTTGCCAGGAAGGCACACTACCACCTTTGCCACCGAGGCATTGGCGATTCCCTTTATCTTATCAAGTCACTACGAGTTCAAGGTGTCTTATTCGTCCCATCAATTTTAGTTTAACTACTCGAATTCTTTTGGTGTAAATTTAAAAGACATTTATCAACAATTGATGTTTATTGAAATAAAATCTAATTAATGCATAGAAATTTTTTCGACGTATGCAGGCTATGCGCTGTGCGCTGAAAAATTGATTTGATGGATACACATCGGACTCGTTGTAAGAGTAAATACATCTTCGCACATATCAAAATCATGTTTTTATGTACTGATAGAACGCTTTGGCTGAAAATATAGCGTTTGGAATCCGACTTAATGAGATGAAGGCAGTCACTAAGGCCTTGGTGGCACATGTGATATCGTGCCTTTCCGCAAAAGGGAGTTCTCTGGTTAGACTCTGGTGTCAAGGAGGGTTTTTTTTGTCTCATCAATAATTTTAAATAGACTACATTAATTCTCTTGGTATGAATCTGAAAAAAATTCACCAACATTCGATGTTTATTGAAATCAGAGCTGTTTAAAATACAAAATTTTCTATTTCGTGTAGAGGCTACGCGCTGTACGTTGACAGATAAGTTGGAAAGGTCAATGCCATTGGGCTCGTTGTATATGTTATATCTTCATCTACCTTTATCATGTTTGTATGTATTGATGAAACTGATATTAATCGTTATGCAAAGGAAGTATTTTTTGTTGAATTATTATTAATTGGTAATAATGTCATTACAATATTGCTTATGATAATGTTATCAAGTAATAAAGTCGAATTAACTCTTCGTATACCAGGACTCCCCTCAAATTTTGAGGTCATAATACGACTTATTCTGTATGCAATGTTTGCATTGTAAGCACATGATTATTCTTAGGATCTTTTTTATTTCTTCCTTCTGATTAAATTACACTATAAATCATCAATATATTTCCACTATACGTATAGTAACTATCCAAAACATTTGTCGTGTCTTCAATGTTTGGAACTTATTTTATCAATAACTATCATTTACGGCCAAAAAGTAGAAGTCTCAAAGTTCTGAAAATTAATTATTATCCCAGCTCTCGAACCAAATCAATATTACTTACACGTTAATGGCATATTTTATTTTTACTAATATCTTTTTTTTTTTTTTTTACATTTGTATTGAAATATTATTGTTAGAAACGTTTCTTTCGAACTTTTTATAAATTGTTAAAATTTGTCGTCGGGATATTGTGATTTTAAACGTTTTTTTGTACCTGTTTAAGAAACTCGTTATTTACTTTAACTTTTTTCAGAATATCAAAACTATTACAATCAAGAATGTCGTAATGACCGGGAACTATGTAACCGCTCAGTTAATACATAAATCTTGCGTTATTTGGCTGATTTTTAAAAACACAACTTAAATCGTGAAGAATAACTTTTACGTATTTCTTGCTACTGTTTGTTTTTTGGACAAAACGATTGAGTTTGTAATTGTTTCAATACAAAAAAAAAGCTCCTCTGACCCCTTTACCTTATCTACAGTCATAAATAATAATAATAATAATGATAAGGTCAATATATTAGGCAGCAGATCAGATGTGTCAGATAAAAAGTAAATAAAAACGTGGTACCAAGCACACACTTAGAAATGAATGCAAAATTTAAAAGTTACAAATCTCTTTATTTATGTAATAAAAATAAATAAGCCAACTTCAAAATCATTCACGAGTATAATTGCTTTGCGAAAATGAATAAGGCTTCATCGAAACATAATTATGGTTTTTATACGAAAATCTTAGGCTCATAAACAGAATTGTAAAGCTGTGTGAGTATAACTGTAACGGCTCCTTAAAATAACCGCAGGTATCAAAACTTCTACGCATAAATTTTGATCCTTTTCTGTCTTAAATTTCATAAAAATAGCTTAACCTTATGTGGAAGAAGAGACACAATAGAATTGGAAAACTATTTTACTTGCATTATAATTCGCTTGGTCGATATGATTTTATGATGGATTTATTTATTGTTCACATAAAAAAATCAATTTTGATCGATCTCAATTACAAAATTATGTCAGGTCACAATTGTAATATAATAATTAAAGAGTTTAAAGGATAATGAATGAAGCTCTTGCAAAGATCTCTCAAGAAAAAGATGAACGGGGCTGCGAAAACCAAGGTGACTTGGTCGTGATTACTTAAAAACGATCAATGAACAATTTGTTTTCAAACTGAATGAAATAAGTTCCTAACTTATCTACTTATTCAAACTTTTTCCTAACGTTTAAATCGTCTCATCAAAGTTTATCGCCTTTCCATTACAAATCTTACTTTGATCTATTTGGTTCTTGATATTTATCAAAACTTACGCACAGTTAATCAGTTAATATATATATATATATATATATATATATATATATTGTTATGTTTAGCAACACTGTTTAACGTGCATCCCATGAATATACGACGCGAGATGCACACGTTTGTCACCCGGATTTTTGAGTAAATTTGGCCATAAATATAAGTTAGTTAACAGATACTGCTAAATATTCAAATAGATTTTCATCAAATGTACATTGAACAAATGTATACATTTTGCCAAATATAAGACGCTAATCCGAGACTACTCGCTCAATCTAACTAAAAAACAAATTGTTAATCACAAAAAATCGGGAGAATCCACACAAAAAATGTTTCTAAATACATCCTGTTCAGTCAGGCCAAGGATCCCTCTCGATTAATTATGAGTCGATCTTGGGCGTTACTTTTCTTATACCTTAAAAAGTATATTTCTGATCTGATTCAGGGATACGTAATGACCTTGTACTGACTCAAGACTGATTTGCTGACCAAATTTATGCTCTAATCTCGTACAACGTAATGTTTGGAGCAAATATCCCTCTTAGTTTCGAGATGAACTCTGACCCTCTTTGTAGTTGCCTCTAACTTCTCGTAAATTTATTCGGCCTTTAGTTACCAATAGCGCTAAGACCGCAATGAGCACCGCACCTTCCGCATCGTGCGCTTCCATAAGACCCGTGAAAAGGAGCGCACCATGCTTCACTGGCGTCCCATACCCAATACTTATACCCATACAAACTTTTTCTCTTAGTCAGGATGCTCGATACAGCGATGAACCCTGTGTACTCAGCAGCATCTTGGCATGAGAGGAAATATGTGTTTCAATATAAATGTTGACCAAACTTTAGAGTTCGAATTCAGTTTTATGATTATCATATTTACTCATAGAATGATAACTATTCAAGCTATTCTGAATAGAAGTAAGAATTATTCCCATGAACAATATCTTTAACATAATTGCAGTAATTAATTACATTTTTAACGATTTCTTATCAAATTGTTAACGATGATAATCACAAGCAAGATGAAAAAATTCTAAATAAACTATTACCATCTCCTACAATTTTTATTTCAGGTTTAATCATTGTTAGCTTTTATCTTCTCGTTGAGGTTTTAGTATCATTGTTTTCATTCAGTTTAAAATTATTGCAGTTAAAAATATCATCATGACAAGAATCAATATTACCAGCAAGTAGTGATACTCATATATTTAACTTGATAAGTTCCTTAAGTTATAATTCTAATAGGATACAAATAAATAGGTACTTTATTATTTACTTTATAGATAACTTTCACACAATGTACAAGAAAAAAATATTTTTGAAAAGAGAAATATCAGTTGAAGAAAAATTTTCGGAAAATAACACATATGATTTTAAACTTATTTATGAGTGGGAGGAAAATATTATCGAGAAACATTATTCTAAGAAGGAAAGTATATTCATGTTTGTATCTTGTGATATTCAATGAATTATTAGATTGATAAAATGATACGATGATAAGCTGATTGAACAAAAAACTTAATACTTTGATTGTTTTATAGTGTATTGTAATAATATTTGTATATCCTTATGCCTTATTATAATAATATAGAAAATTAACTGACTAAACTGATGCATTAAGCACACAAAAAACTATTAAATAAATTTAAGAATATAGTGCCTAGAAATAAAAGGGGCATAGATGGTTGCAAATGAGTTAAGGAAGACGTGCTTGTATGCGTGGAATATAATTATCATCTGATCCAATCTTAACCAGAAATAGTAGGATAAATATAACAAATTATTGTGATTTATCGCTTGTATGTGGAGGGCGCTATGACCTAACCAGACCTTAGACGGGAATAATCAATGATTTGCAGGAATAAAGCGGGTTGGCAGGAGAGGTAAGGTGCGGGCGGACACTAATTCAAATTTTTCATGTAAAACACGAGTAAGAACTGCAAATCCAGGCGTAAGACCATGGGCGATAATGCCATACATTTAAATAATAATAAACGATAACTATAAATAATGGATTAGTTTTCGCGATTCAAAATATTAAACTAACATTCCATGGAGGTGAGTGGTAGCACTTTATAAATGATGATTTTTCATCATTTTTTGTACTTTACTAGTGTTCATCTTGTATCTTGCAGCATATGATTTTTTTTAATCGATTTTTATACTCTTGTTTTGGTATTAGCTTCATATTACTCATAATATGATTCATATGTTACGCTCGCGCAAACTCATTTCATTAATGCCGTATTTTCATTTCCTTTTTTCCTCTATCCAAACTATTAATTTTATTCTTCATTGTTTAAGTATGGATCCTGCTATATTTATTATTATTACGTTCTAATAATATTTAGTTTTTTATTGATTTCAATGAACCTTTCAATTTAAAGTTCTTTCTTTTATTCTGTTTTCGTCTCAAAGTTCAATTAAATGCTGATTTTATGTAATTAATCTTAGATTCTTTTGTTGTCAATTGCTTTAATAATGATACATGTTCTTATTTATATTCCCTTGTATCTAATAACAAATGTTTTTGTCCCTTAGGGTTTTTAATGAATGTATTTTATATATTAATCCATCCAATAATCTCTATTTATTTAATTTGTCTCCAAATATGTATTTATTGTCTTATACGCTTGTATATTGTTTTCATAAAGTCTACATTACTTCAATATTATTATGGATTTTTTTTAAAACTGTTTTGTATTGGCAACCTTCTGTTGAATCAATAGGGATGTTAAATACGCATTTAAATAAATTAACTCATTTTTTTCATAATCTTCAGTATGTTTCTGTGTTTCTGTCAGGACGTTTTTGGAAACATCTTGTCATGTCGTACATAGTACAGAAAATCCAAGAATTAACGTTAGCTCTGGTTGATTTTCATTATCTTGACTATAACGATGCAGATTTTTTTAAATTTAGAAAAATATTTTGTATGACTGTTTTCTTTGCCTATGATTTCTGTTAAGCTTCGGTGTCAGTATCTTCGTGTTGTTAGTTTTTATGCCCTTGTCATTTCCGTCTTACCCTACATAATGCATTTTTTTTTATTATTTTCTATCTTCGCAGGTGTGTATTTATTGCTTTTAATGATTACTTCGTTACTCCCTATATTTTTGTCTGTGTCTCGGCCAACCTTTGTATTGGTAGTTTTTATTTTCCTATCTTTTATTTTAAATACTACACTATGCATTTCTATTTCTGATACTCTATTGATGCAGTTGTGTCCTTATCTCTTTTGCTTGTAAATTCATTATAACGGTATTTGTATCTGTGTTTCTACTTATAAGATTGTTATCAATATTCCTATTGAATTTGGACTCTGATTTGATTTTTTTTAAACTATCATAATAAGTCAATATTTTAAACTTTATCTTTTATTATGTTTCTCAAATTATTTGTATTTTATTTAAATGCTAGTCTCTGAGATCTTTAAGTCCGCAAATTAATGTCATTCTATAAGACTTTGCTCGATCAAATGATACATGATAAAAAATATGTCAGATGGTAGTATTACAATAGTAAAGGGTTTTAAATATTACCCAAATAAATCGATAAATATTGGGTCTTAATCATTGGTTCTATTGGAATCTCAGGTATCTGGGTACGTCACCTTTATCGATCTAACAATACTAACGTATACAAAATTTGAAAGGTGTATGGCAAAAATGAGCTATAATGGAACATGCTGAATGCCCGGATACGCTACTCAAAATGATAGTTGTCGTTGCAAAATCTATCCGTGTGAATAATTTTATATACTTATCAATAGAAAGACACACAAACGCACACAGATATCTTTCTATATTATATAGCTGTCTGATTTTATGGTTACTACTCGCTTCCTTCTCGCTCCCCGCCCCCTCTTCAGCTCCCCCACTGAATAAGGTAAATTTCGTTACATTTTCCGTAAAATTTGACCCCCAAAAATTAGGACCCAGCTCCCCACTAGACTCCCCCCCTACCTCCTCCCATCACTCCCAAAAATATTCTTCTATCTTGTCATGAATTTTTACTCCACTGTAAGATCCTTAGATCTAAACTATCTAGTCACACTTTCTACATATTACAGGTTTTAGGAATTTAGTAAAAGTATAAAATCTTAGTCCAATTTAAAAAAGTTATTGAAAAAATCTACCTTAAAATATAGAACGTCATTCTGTATGCAATTTATAATGTAAAAATATATGGCGTTACACATGGTATTTCATATGGCAATACAAAATAGGCATTGGATTGGTACTGTCATATGTAATTCCATGTGGAAAAACATACGGAGTCACAAGTTCAAATATAAAAAAAAATTGGTCAGACATCTGGCTGCTGATTGGTCGATAACCAGCTTGTTTTAAAATAATCTGGTCTCTCTTAGATAGTCATCTTTACTAAATAAAAACAATCTTGCGTAATACTAGAGTAAGACAGAGTATACTGTAAGCGGTGTATGCACAGAAAGTCATACTTATATGAAAAAGTGTTGGTCCAAATTTTTTATTAAGAAGATATTAATCATGATTGGAGGTTGTGAGATAAGCTGCTGAAATATTTCCTCAAGAGGAAACACATTGTATAAAGCGTAAACTTATTACGCGTATCTGTTTTTAGCACATCTAAACCGCTACTATAGTTCACCGGTAAATAAAGGTATTTACATTTAGTAGAAAGACTAAAAAGGTCTTTTTATGCATTTTATTTATAAGGTTTACATTAAAATTTGTAATTATAATCGAAAAAATTTTGTTTTTTTATAAATACTTATCATGCTTATTAAATATTTAGAATATTTCATTGGTTATTTAAAAAGATTGTTGTCCTAAAACTAATAATTTTTTGAAAAATGAGATTAGTCTGATGTGTCATGATTTCATGTTTATATCTTCAATACATTATTAAAAAAATTAAAATTACAATAAATGTAAATATTAAAAAATTTGAAAATAAAAACCTGTATAAAAATATTAAATTACTTTGATGTAAAAAATTTCAAGTCTGTAAAATATTTTTTTAATCTCATTTACAAGTTTTAACAATACATCTAGTAAAAAATTTTAAAAAAAAAAAAAAATATTAGAATATACGCAGTCAACATAGTCGAAAATCGTGAAATTACTAGATATTATGAAAGCTTTTTAAGTAAAATAGTGGCAATTGTCTAAAATTTATATGAACTGCGCAAAAAATTTTATAAACGTAAATTAAATAAATTACCTGAATAATTATACTAATATAAGTATATAGATTATCTTCTATTATTGCAATACAGATGTGATAAAATTTATTCGTAAGTCCAGTTATTTTTACGTTTGTTATAGCTTTTATAGTTGTTGTATGACTACTTGAAGTAAATAGAAATCATTTTTAAAAATGAGTGAAAGAGTTGAAAGAAAAAAAATATAATTGATCTATATAAATAAACTCGGTAATATATTCTCAGTTGGATTTACATCACATCTGTGTATGTGTCTGAAGTCCTAGCACAAGCAATCGTTATTTTTGATGTTCCATTTTTGTTTGAATAAAAAGTTTTTTTGGAAGACATATTTTTAGAACAGCATTATAAAAATGAAGAAAAATTAAAATATTAATAAAAAAAAATTAAAATATATTATAGTCATAGTTTTTTTAGTTAAAAAGGAAATAAATTTTAAGATTGTTTATGAAATAAGTGAAAAATTGCTCATCTTATAGGAAATTTTGTTTATTACAATAATAATTATTAATATGAATCATTTTATGAATGTAAAACATTGGGAGGTTCGCGGGCAGAGCACGCAGGTGAGCAAATACTCATATGGAGTATATATCACAAAAAATAAGATAGTGTACGTAATGTAATTACACAGGTAAAAGAGGAATTAAAAATAATCAGATCAATAAAGGTAAATCATTACCAATTTATAAACAGGATTTCACAATTATTGAGCAGAAAATATGGATTATAGGTAAAATTAAATAATACTAAAAAAAAGAGTAATAATACAATTAAAGATTAACGTATAGAGGATAAATGGTGTAATAAGATATAAAATAATGAAATAAGCCTGTGGAAATAAAAGGAAAGTAGCAAAAAGAAAAATTTAAATGTGTTTTGGAAAGCTATTAAAAAGTCAAACAGAAAAAAATGAAATGGTAATCTGGAGAAAGGCATGAGAAAATACTATAAATAATTTGTCAAGAGGCACTATTAATATATATGATACAGATAACAAAAAAAGGAGTACATGAATTGACAGCAAAATCTAGAAGGATTTTTACAAGAGTATACCCATCATTAAATAAAAGAATGTGTTAGGGAAAAATAAAATAAAAAAGACACAGAAGAAGATAGAATTATAAAAAACTGTTTCAAGAATCTGCAAATAATATGGATGATTAATCTGACTGACATACTTTATAGCTTATAGACTAGCACACATACTATAAAAGCGTGGACACTAGCGAAAATCTATCAAATTCACAAGGCAGGGATGGACTAGAAGGACGTTAAAAATGCAGAGAAGTCGCTTTTTAAATGTAGCATACAAGGTCTAAGAAATTGTAATAGTTAAAAAAGTAGAAAAATATAAAGAGCAGTCAAAGATAATAAGAGAGTTAATCTGGCATCAAAGCGAGAGGAAAAAAATATACCACATGTTTGTACTAAATAATTAAATTAAAAGTATACTAGAAAAAGTCGTCAAGAAATTGTATGCTGTGTTTGTCGACTTTAGAACAGACTTTTATAACATTAACACAGGAATGTTCCGGGTCAAATTAGATTTATGAGATTGGCATACAGATGACAGCAATATTGGAAAGAATCTAAAAATAAGTAGAAAATTACTTAATGGCGGCCAGGGGCTAACGAACTTATTGAAAACTCTAAAAAAGAAAAGGCAAGGGTGCTTATAATGCCTGATGCTTTAAAGTTTATTTATATAGAAAATTGACGATGAGCGGATTTAAAATAATACAGGAAGTGTAACAGTAGGCAAACTTAAAATTTACTGTCTTACATTATGTAATAACGTTTTTTAAGGCGCCAAGCATTTTAAAGACAGACAACATATGCAGAAACACTTAGATATATAAGGAACACCAAATATGATGGAAGTAAACAAAAATAAGAAAACGTTAATTTTTAGAAATGAAGAAGGGATGGAAACAGATCTGTTTGAATTTGAACTGGAAGCATTGAAAGTTTTAAACTAGACATGGACCCAAAAGTGTGGTTCTAAACAACAAATTCCATTGCATGTAGAGAAACGATACGTAGGGTGCGAAGGGCAGTCAATGCAGTCTTAGGCTCAAGCAAAATAGATAAAGTGGATGGATTTTATCTACGATTATTTTTCATAAATTAAAAGATAACATTATTTTGCACATACGTAGCGGAGAATTACGCATCAAAGAGGGAAAAAGCACGTAGGTCAAATATAAGGCAGATTCAAAATATGAAGTTTGGTTTAAATGCAAAGACGCAAGGATATATACCAAGGTTGATGGCGACAAGGTACGCATGGATTAGAAAAGGCAAAAGGAAAGAAAAAGGAGAAAAAATGAATTTAGATTTACAAATACCCTGTTGAGAGTAATCCGAATATATTAAAATGTATATAAGAGGTAAATAGGGTTAGCCAAGAAATAACCACAAGTAAAAAGAAAAAATTCACTTTTTGCAAATCACACAAATGGACTGAGGCAAACAACCTTATTTCTGTTTAATTGAAAAATTAACGGATAAAATCAATAAAAAATTATCCAAAACAGGTAACGAAGTGAGAGTAGTGTACTAAAAAGTAGAGAATGAAAAAATGATAGGACTTATAAAAAGAGCCACAAAGGAAAATAAACTTAAGAAAATCCAAGACAGTTTTACATTGGAAAGGATGACTTCTGTCAATCAGGAAATACATAAATTTATATTGCAATTCGACGTGTTAACCCACTAGTAGCGCCGCCCTGACAGATGAAAAGGGAACCCTACTGGGATGCCATACGTTCGTTTGAATGTACCAAAAAGTAAATAATTTTTAAAATGAGTACGTGCAAAGAACGAATTTGCGTTAACTCTTGCAGTGTTTATGGGTGTGGTAAAAAGTCTACAGAGAATGAAGTGACCTTACATAAGTTACCTACACTCAAGGCCATTCGCGAAATGTGGTTGCAAAAGTGTGATTTAACCTCATCTACAAAACTAATTTTTATTTGCAATCATCATTTTAAGTCTGAAGATTACTTTCTATACGTAAATATCTTTTATAAATTGTATGAATTGTATGTATCAACTGTCCAATTTGATTGCAAATCAATGATTATTAACTTTGCCATAGACACAACACAGAAGCTGATAAAGAAAACAGCCGTACCATCCAAGAACATTCATAAAAAAAAGAGGAAGCATGTTCCAAATATGTTGCGTAAAAACATCAAAAGACAGTACGTATAACATCGCTCAAACAACTAATAGTATTACTTATAATTATAATTTTTTCATAAATATTATGTGATTTGCTTTTAAAACATTTTCTCCTTCTATAAATTTCCTTTTCCCTTAACCTACGTAATTAATTAAATCACAGATTGAAATTAAATACATTTTTTCCAAGTTGCACGTGCCAAGAACTCAAACAAACGTATGGCATCCCAGTAGGGTTCCCTATTCATCTGTCAGGGCGGCGCTACTAGTGGTTTAACACGTCAAATTGATAAGTCTATCATCTGTAAAATATTAAAATGAAAAAAGGAGAATCAGAGAGAAAAAAATACAGCAAAAAAACATATGAGTTAGGTTAAAAATTTTAATGTAATAGACTATAGGCTCCGCTATGAAAGAAAAAAAAAATTACACAGCACATATTGCTAGGTAAAGAGCAAAAAAACATCGAATGAAACAATAATAATAATATCAGCCAGATGCATAGGGTACACAGATAACAAAAATTTATGCAGGTCAGAGATGATTTATGTGAATGTATAAGATATTCATATAGCTAAATAAGGCACTACAGAGTGAAGATTGAAAGTTCAATCATATCTTATCCGTTATAAATTATAATAGTATGTTTATGAAGAAGGAAATGTTTACTCGTTGAAATATGATTAATTAATTACGTGTAGCATTCCATTGAGTATAAAAAAGTGTTGATTTAAAGGGATATAAATTTTTAATCGTTATGAAACAAGAAAAGGAAATGTAGAAGTATATAAAAATCAATACTAGGAATTAAGCTATAATTAAAAAAAAAAAAACTAAATATATAAAAATTAAGTAAAAATTTTACAATAATATCCAATATATCCAATAATGACTTACATTTATAATCTAATCTAAAATGTTAAAAAATATAAAATTAAGAGGCTTATACCTGTATCTTGCCCAAAAATGATTGCATATGTATCAATGTCAGCCATAAATACCAAATAGCATAATTATCAGCATTATATAAGTAACAATTATTTCATAAACCAGAGAACTTATTTCATATATTGACTATATTGGTTCGAATTTTAAAGCGTATTTTTATGAGAAAGCTTTGTCTATCTATGTTTGTACGCATATGAGTAGTACCACCAAACTTTTACAATAACTGTTACAGATCGATAGGTACAATGTTTATGGATTAAATGAACTTTCATGAATATAGAGATTGAGAGTATTATATTACAAATATTCAACATAATTTTTTAAGTAAAAGTTATTTAAGGCTTATTAGTATTAGGCTCAAAAGTGTACCAATTCGGGGACTTTTAAAGTGTTACCAGGCGTTGTTTTATTTTTTTGTACTTTAATAAAAAAAAACTATCTCCAGAACTCCATGAAAATCAGAGAGACTCGTTATTTTGGATATTATATTTAGTGAAGTATACGCCTGTAAGCGTGCCGGTTACTCAAAAAAAGTTATAACCATATTTCTGAATGTAAACAATTTTTGTAATAATGTACTTATTAACTATGTTTTCAGTATAAAAAAAAGCTATATAATCTTTTTAATAGTTCAAAGCAATTAATATTTATTAAGTGTTAAAAATAAGATATTTACTTATTTGTAAGCGTGCAACCAAACATTTAGTATATAAACACGTCCACGCGGAGCCAGCTACCCGTCGCGGGCGCGCGTACCTCCTTTTTTCAGTAGAATGCTCTATTTTCAATTCGCTTAATTGCGATGGAAAAAAGGTAAACAAAAATATAAAACATGAATCGATCGATTTTTATCTGCTTTTATAAATGATGCAACTGGTTTTTAGATTAGACCTTTCTTTTGCAGAGAGAATCACGATTAAAGTTCTAAGCCTTATTGCGGATAAATGCATTTTTCTAAATTTTTTTTCTTGCACTTTTCAAAAGAGCAAGTCACAAACCACGATTCCTCAAATTCTTAAGTTGGGAGGGCAAAAGATAAACAAGTGATAAGCAAACAAAGAGGGCGGTGCATGATCAAATTGATATCTATAGGTATAGAAAAAGCATAGGAACGTCGTAGAGGTACGCGTTTATAACCAAGAAATTAAAGAAATACGTAGTATATATTTATATAACCCTGACCACGTGCTGCCACGTCTGTTTGTTAACCATTCGTTTGTCTCTGGCCCTCCCAACCTTAGAATTAATGGAATTATAGTTCAAGACTTGCTCTTTTGAATAGTGCAAGAAAATAAATTTAAAAAAGGGCATTTTTCCGCAATAAGGCTTAGAAATTTATTACTTAACTTCTCTGTAAAAAAAAAATTAAATCCAAAAACTGATTGCAGCATTGAAAAAAGCATATCAAAATCCATCGATTTATGTTTTTATGTTTTTTTCTACATTTTTGTATCGCTTGTGAGGAAGTTAAAAATTCGCTTTCTACTGAAAAAACGCGCCGCGCGGGCCGGGTAGCTGGTTTTGTGTGGACGTGCTTATATATATGTAAGCTGAGCGTAGCTAAGCTTGGCTTTGTCGTTGGTAGTTTTGGGTAGGAGAGGTCAGTGTGTAATTTGATTCCGAGCTGTGAGCCTCATATGATTTGTTGTGATTGTAGTTTTGTAAAGGAGGTTTTGCTATCGACAATTATTGTTTAACTGTAATATTTTATTTAGCTTTGCTAACATGTACTTATTGTTTTATATTACAGTTATTTTACTGCATCATATGTGTTTTGCTTTAAACCCTCTAAACTACCAATCCAAAAATTTAAGCTTCTTAAATTTGTGGCTTACATATATTACTTTTGAGATAGTTTCATAGCCCGTAACGCATACTAAAAATCGTTTAATATGAGAAGCACAATCTTAATTTATATGCAAAATAATCTTTTTTTTGGCGTAAACAACTCCTTGCACTTTTAGAAAAATAATACCAAAAGTCATCATCGAAAAATTTTATTAAACAAAAATTATGTAAGTTAATAGAATTCTTAAAAAATTTACAGATTTTAACATTATCAGCAATGAATGACATAGCCAAAGCTCCAAAAAATATCGATCTAAAAATCTTTCTTTAAGCTTAAATTAAAGCTTGAATAAAAACCTTTATACAATACTTTTTTTTTTTGCGATCTGTGCGATTGTATCAAAGTTACAGTCCATTAAAGATTGATAATTGAAACGATTACGAGTTACGTAAAGTTTGAGAAGTATTTTTCAGTGGGTTCTTTAATTTGTTACGTCACAATGAGCATCTTACGGAAAAGTGTATGATAACATTTTGTGCTTAAGATACTCCAAAGAACACAGTAATAATAAGTAAAAACGCGAATGTGAAGATTTAATATTGTTGTAAATAATTTGTTGCTAATAAAAAAAGGTATCATTAAATATAAGTAACGTGGATTTTTTTCTAACATTAGTAGTGCATTGAAATAAGAAGAATAATTCCTAATAGCATGCATCGGATTTGTTTTCTTTTTTAATCGAAAATCGAGATATTTAAAATTCGTTGAAAAAACGCACATGTGTATTAAAAATAAATTCTTGTTTTTAATATTTAGAAATAAGGATAAAAATATCAAAATATGGAGGTAGGTGCGCGGAGTACGCACGGGCGCGAAGACTCACAAATATATATATGGACATATATATATATATATTTCCATATTATATAGTTAATTCGTGTGGCTCGTAGGTAATAGCCCCCTTATGCCCCCCCCCCCCACAGACGTTGTTTACATGATCAAAATTCAGGCGTAAATAAAGTAAAAATATGCTCATTTTTAATTATTTTCTATTGTATGTCTGACCCACCACGCCCCCCCCCCCACCCTTTTTCAGTTTTCCCCTGCTCCCCCACGTCCCTTCACAGCCCCCACAG
>JAPYYV010018984.1:11608-22559 GCA_030522625.1 Copidosoma aretas | reverse complement strand
ATGAGTTTTCAAGCACCCCCATACCACTAGCAAACAGATGCGAAATAGAAAAGTCTGCGCAATAGCTCTGATTGGCTCTTTCTATTGCGCGGAGTCTATCCTGCAGCTCTATCCTGCTCCATGGGACTGAGCCCTAAGACTGTCGTTGAAATCAATGTAGCTGACACGAAAATTCATGATTTGCTATAGCAATTACGTCAGCAATAAGTACACTTTACAAAATTGAAGTGCACTGTCGTTATTTTGTACCCCCCCCCCCCCATAAGTATACCACATCCAGCTCTTTTTAGTGTTTTGGAAATCACTTCCGTCGTCCGCAGAGAGCTGCTATCATATTATTATAAGTATTATATCATATTGCTGATGAAGAGAAAACATTACTAAATACTAAACAAACCAACACCCTTGTATAATACCTATATTCTGAATGTTTGAATTTGGCGGTAATTCGGTGTGCACTGCACATACACACTGCACGCGGCACACGCCGACGTCGCCGACACGCCGTTTGCAGCGAATGCCAGCTGCGATTCTGCGAATCATGCGATGCTGCAATGCTGAGTGCGATCTCAATTATCTCAAACCATCAGAGAGAGAGAGAGAGAACATGTTGTTGCCAGAGCATGAGAGCTAGAATTTCCGATCGGGTAGTTCAGCTCTGTTGCTCTGTTCTCTGATTCTCTCTCGCATGCACTCACACGGGGCCAATTGCAGGATTTGATTTGAAACCTAAGACGTCCATGCAGGTACATACGTACATGCACTCTTGTCGGCTCATTTAAGGCATGCACTGCACTATAAAGTTTTAGATTACAAGTATATTATATACTAAGTACTCATGTCAGTCATGTCTCATCAGGTCCCATGTTTCGTGCGGTAAGCGTGGTATACTCATCAGGTAAGCAATTAATCGAAGCATATACTTTTTACATTATTAAGCGTAGCGCGCGTTTGTCTGTTGTTTATTAACCGCTCCAGACGTAAGTTTTTCGAAGGGTTTCCAGTGTATAGCGTTTTTTGTTTCTGTCGCAATCCTCTGTCTTTTTGTATATAACGTGTGATTGTAAAACTTTCTTATAAAAATTGTTCTGCATCATTGATCGCACTTTTATGTTGTTTTTTTTGTACCCCCTCAGCAGCTCCTAGCAGTCTTCACCGCGCGGGACAAGAGATTTATTCTACAAGTCGTGTACTTGATACATATACACACTTACCTAATCACACAAAGTACTTATCCGTATCATAGAGATGGAAAGGAATTATCCCAATGACCTCGAGGAGACGATGGTGTTGAGCCAGACTCAAGATACGGGATACGCGTTCGAGCTCGAAGTTATCGCGGAGTCCCTGTCGCAGTCGCTTTCAAAACTTTCAAACTTCGGAGCGCAAACGGAACTCGCCATGAGCATGCCGGTAGTGGTGGAGAAGGAGGAGGTGGAGAAAGAGGAGAGTAAAGAAGAAGCGATTACAGCGGCTGAAGCGGTGATATTAACGACACGTGCTGAAATGAATGATGCGTTGAAGGATGATGATGAGCCGAGGAAAGACGAGAGGATGGACGAAACGGAGGGACAAGTCGTGGAGGCGTCGACGCCGTCGACTGGTCTGGGAGAAGTCATCCAAGAGGAGACGAGAAAACGCGGCCCCGAGGAGGATGTCGAGCCCGTGCTCAAGCGAATACCCTCGGGCGAACCGAGCTGCAGCTCCGATCTCATTCGCATCAACAAGGACCATGTATGTAAACGAGTCACTTAAAATTATTCATAGATTTAACATTGCAATACAGCGTAATGATACTTTTCTTTTTCAAGTTCAAAATTGGCCGAAAAACAGATAATGATGAAATCATTGTCAGTGTTCTAATATCTAGAAACCACTGTGTTTTGCAACGTTACAACGACACCGGCGAATGGTCCGTGACAAACCTGAGCTCTACGGATACCCTGCTTAATGGAAGGCATATTGAGAGGAACAAGACAGAACCAATCAAGCACGGAGACATCTTGCAATTGAGTTTAGCAGAAATTTTCAAGTATACGTTTTTGTTGGTCAATAAAGAGTTGGAACATGCAAAGTGTCCAAGACTAGAATCTAGTGGCAACGATTTAGGGAATGTATTGGACAAACAGAGATCCTTTGTTGAGTGGCAGAAGAGCGAAAGAAAAGATTTGGAAAAACAGCTTACTGATAAACAGCAAGAGCAAGAGCAATTGAAGATAGAGCTGGATAAATTGTTGGGGGATCAAAAAGTCACAAAAGAATGCAACGAAGAACTCAACAACCAGATAGTAGAGCTGAGAAAAAAAATCCAAGTAGGTAATGCAACTGAGATAGGATTACAGCAAAAGTATCGTGAACTTTTGGAAAAATTGGAAGAAGAAAGACTAAAATTTGAGGAAAAGTTGGCTGAAGAGAAGCAAAAGTGGCAGGAAGCATTGAAAGAATCAAAGCAAGAAAAAGAAAACTTGAAAATGACTTATGCCGAACAAATGGAAGAAATGAAAGAACAGCTAGTTAAAAAGCAACAAGAAGAGTGGCAAAAAAAAGTCGATAATTTGCTGCAAGAGGAAAAAAACGTCCAAACCAAGTTACAAAGTGAAAAACAGTTATTGGAGCAAAAACTTAAAGAAATGGAAGAGGATATCAAAAAGAAAGATCATGCTGCTAAAATGCAACAAAATCTACAACAACAACGGCAAGCACAGATACAAGTACAGTTTCAACAATTACGACAACAGCACCAAATACAACAGCCACAGCAAAATGGTATTTATTATTCATTATTTAGTAAACCAGATACACAAGTACGATAATTTACAAAATTTACATACTATTATTACCTAAAGGAGGTATCGCAGATGCACATGGGTCTGGTCAACAGTTAAATATAAGATAAAGAGAAAATAAATTAAATGATTTTGTTAAAAAATAACAAAATAATTAGCTGGTTTTCTTTTTAGAATATAAAAATAAATGGAATAATAAAAGAAAAACATTATTGTTCTAAAAACAGTAATTTTCACATACAAATGTCAAAACGCAACAAATGAATCATGTGCGATTATTCTGTTCACTGAAATATTTTTTTGATATTTTTTTTTTCTTATATCTCCCATTAAATTCAGAGTACCTTTGGATAATATATATGAAGCATGTTATAATTATATATCGCACGATATTCTGCGCTTTTCTTTCCTACTTCTAAGTTCATTTCGGTAGGTGCATGATTTTGTTTCTGGTATGTATTATGTTTTTATTTTGTTTGATGAATAATTAAATACGAAAGGTCATTGGATTCTAGAGTCTCACAGTACAGGGTTATTGGGTTAAAATAGCTTGGGATTAAGTTATTTGGCATTAGGAAATAGTAGTTTTCTTCACGAATGTGCATCTCTCCAGGGCGGTCCCTGGGCCCGAGGGCGCTTGCGAAGCAACACCCAAGGGACTGTTGGGACCCCCCTGGTCGGATGCACATGAGTGGATAATGCTATTGTTCCTGCCGAGGGCACACCAGCTTCTTAAAAACGCCCGAAGTAGGAAATTTAAATTTTCCCACTCGGCAGGTGTGTCCACTTAGGCCACTGCACTGCCCTTGACCCATCTTTCCCAACTATTATATATCCTCTCTCTTTCCACCTTTAGATCCCGTACTGTTTCCCCTGCTGATTCTCGCACCTACCCAAGATGCTCACAGAGCCCACCTCCGGGTCGTCCTGTGGTGTAGAACTTAGCCGCAAGACTTGGGAACAAATCCCAGTCAGAAACAACTCGGAATAAATTTCCGAGTTGACCCGACCGGAATTCGAACCAGCGCCTCACTGAGCTACGACTGCTCCTCCATTGTTTTCATTTCTATTGGGATTTGAACTCAAGTGCCTATATATTGCAACCTTTCAGAGCTTCAAATGTTTACCACAATGTATAAGTGATGTCGGAGAGCCTTCTCTCGCAGCTTTCCAAATTCGCCACCTTATGTAAATTTACATTGGTAATTGGCGCTTCAGCTGAGTTCAAATCCCAATAGCCCTGAGTGTTGCATATACATTTCTTAGAAAAATGATGACTTCCATATTATTTAATAGTTGATTCCACAAATTTTAATGTGATCTTTGGATTCTGTTATAAATGCACTAATTTTTAATTGACCAGTTTGTTATGATCTCTAATTCTACTCCCATTTTTCTTATTTAATATTCCTTTTTTATTTTTATCTTCAAGCTAATTCTAGGTAATTATTTCACATTTTTTCAATTTACTTAAAAACCGGTGTTATTGACATTTTTTTTCAGCCATGGTGACACCTATTAATATGGGAAAATGTATTTTGGTAGAAGTAAAACGCGATAAAACTCTTAAAAGATTACCATTACTTGAAACAATTGATCTGACGAAAGCTGATACTCCTGGTACAAGTAAAAAGAACAGTCAAGATAATGAAGTGATTGATAAAGTTAGCAATATTATGGATGAGCAGTTGACTTGCAGCATATGCAGTGAACTTTTTATAAGGGCAATGACTCTCAATTGTATGCACACCTATTGCAGGCACTGCATAGATCGTTGGTGCAAGAGAAAAAGAGAATGCCCCAACTGCAGAGCTACCATAGTATCTATGACTCGATCACTTGTTGTGGACAATTTTATTGAAAAGATGATTGAAAGCTTGACACCTGAGCAAATGCAGAAAAGGAAACAACTTATTGAGGAGAGACAAAGTAATTACTATATTGAATGATTGAATTTGTGTAACTATAATAATTACTATAAACATATACAATTTTTCTTCAGGGCTGTCTGCAGTAAAAGAACCGCAAAGAAAAGTTGTTAGGAGAAGATGAAGTACACAATTTTTTTCAAGATCTGTTGTGGTACAAAAGTATCTTCGTAAGTTAAAAAGGCTTTTTCAATAAAAATTAAATGAAGTATTAAAAAAAAATGAAAATCATATCTTTGTCTTTCTTAATACATTTATGTCAAATTATGTAAAAATAAGTTAATATTGTTGGTTTTGATTAAATTAAGACATTGATTATTATATTTTTCTACATATTATAGAAAATTTTCAATAAAAAAATTGAAATAAAATTTTTTTTGTCATAATCTTGGATTTTTTTACAAGAGGTGGAAAAAAATATTGCTTGTATTTTATATATATATGTATATATAATACATTTATTTTGCCAAATAATCACATTCCAGCTAGTAATACATTTTTTTGTGAAGTAAACCGAAATGAATAAATTTGAATGCTGATTCGTTCTCTCTAAATGTTCAATCACTAGAGGATTATCAACTAATATACTTTTCGATCAACAGAATTTTCTGTACCGTTTTGCATATTTGGGTAAATGGTATAGAAGTTTATATACACAGGAAAGACAGAAAATACAAACAGTGCATGAGCTTATCGAGCTTCGACAGTGATGCTAGTTAATAGGCTGCGGTTGCTCTCGTTGTCCAAAAAGGCTATATTTATCCTCTATTATTATTATTTTTTTATTTTGTAAAAACTTCATGTGTATGCTCGTGTTCATATAATTACTTAATTTCTTTGAATCCCTATTCAAACATACCTGGAAAAATGCGCCTTACGTGTACATCTTTTGCAGATAATAGCAAGCTTATTTATCGCTGATAAAATTCGAGATTGAAAAATCGTTTCCAAAAACATGAGGGAGAAGCAACAAACAGCCAAGAAAGGAGTTGTACCGTATTTGTTAAAACACTGAGGCTTTATGGTCGTTAATGAGTGTTCTCTGGAATTTTTTTTTTTACGATTTGTACAAAACAAAATATAATTATTATTCAATACAACTTTAAATGTATTGAACTGCATAACTTACATTATAATATAATATTTACAGAAAAATGCAACTTAAAATATAATTATTCAACCAAGATATTCTCTTGTTGATCATAGTAATGGATTCTCGCGTTTCTGGTGATCCTCGCATAATTAATGATACATATTTGGAAACCATCAACTCTATTAACTTTATTTCGCGTTATCGAATAATCATGAAATCTAATCATAAATCAGCACTAATAGTACGATCGCTTCGATGCCGCAAAACTATTTCGTCGCTTTTGCATAAAAAGAGCAGCTTATTTTTTTGCAAATTTTGAATCAATACAATAAAATGCGCACGATGATAGTTATATTAATCATAATAGTAACAATGTATAAAAAAAAAATAACTTATTGTAGCGACAGCGTGATGAACCGTCTGCAAAGCGTATGAACAACAGCTTTTCGAAAAATCAAAAGCCTCCCTAAACACATTTAGGTGTTAATTGTCGTTTGTCGTCCGTCATAGTTGTCTTTGTCACCGTCACACCTTAATACTTGAAGTATTTTTCGAGTTTGGCCTTCGTGTTGGCCTTGGCGGTTTGTATCCAATTGTGCGTCTGTTTAGTTTGTGTTAGTAGTCACGGAATGTCACCGCTGCTGACCGAAGATTCGTCGTCCTCGCTGCTGCTTGAAGAGGTCGAGGTCTCCTCGGAGATCATTGCCTCGCCACCAGCCTCCTGGGGCCGCTGGCCAACCTCTTCTTCTTCTTCTTCTTCTTCTTCTTCTTCTTCTTCATCGGTCGTCGATAATTCGACGGCCAGAGCTGCGGAGTTGGCGCCAATCGTCGCGTTGGCACCGCTGTTACTGCTACTGCAGCCGCCGATGCCGATGTTACAGCCATCACCACTGCAGTTGCTGCTGTTGTTAGTCTCCGTGATGGTGTTCGACAGCGACTGCAAACGTCCCAAATAAATCAAGAAATGCTAATTTTTTACGCCAAGACGTTGGTTTTTTGATTACAGCTCTGCAAGGAATAAAGTAGAAAAAACATTTTTTTAGATAAATAGTCAACGAAACTGAGTGCTATGATTTTTTAATAATTCAAGCATGGGATGCATGGAGACGTAAATCCGTTGTCAAGATACAAGACTTTTCCACAGAGTTTCTAAACCTGCGCCGTTCGTGTAACTCACTGTTCAACAAACACAAAAGCTTTAATAAAAACAGAGTGCATTAACAGTTGTTTGAACGAAGCGAAATCGAGCTGATGGGACAATGATAGATCGCGAATAGACGATCAGAATGAATACTCACCCATGAGGTCTCGGTAGTAGGAACATTTCTTCGGCGCTGCATCGGCGTCGAGCTGTACGCAGGACTCCACGCAGTTTCGTCATTGAAGGCAGCTGCTCTGACAGCCGTGGCGGTAGACGACGACGACGACGACGACGATGACGACGACGACGCGGAGGATGCAGCGACCGCGCTGACCACCTCTGTCGCCGTGGAAACACTGTTGGAACGTGTCCTGCCCGTAGTGGTCGACAAGTTCTTCGCCGGCCGCCTTGGCATTGACAACCTGAGAGAATTCTGTCGCGACGTCAGGCCACCGTTGCTGTCGCGGTAGCGCCTTGTCGCCGGGCCGGGACTCTTGGCGCAGCTCTCATTGCTGCTCGTATCCATACTTTCGGCGATGTCGAGCGTCCAGGAAACCGAGTCGCCCTTCTCCACCAAGTATCTCACAGTACTCGAGCACATCTGTTGTCGTAACGAATGGGATAAATGACGATGATTCTTTCGAATCATTGGGTAAGTACAACAATACAATCACAACTCACCTCGGATTTCTGGGAGCAGCTGAAGTCGGCCGACAAGCAGTGATCGTTGTGGTCCTGGCCCAAGGATTTGGAGAGCCTCTGCGACTGGGGAGTTAGCTGGTTGGTCAGGACATTGACCACGTCGTTCCTCTGGCGCAGCCTCCAAGTGAGCTCCTCGTTCCTCTGCGTGAGCCTTTTGGCCTGCTTGGACAGCTGGAGTAGCGTGTTCATCATCACCTGCATCAAATCGAGACGACAATAGTGGGTGAAAAAAAGAAAAAGAAAAAAAAGAACCAAGTATTCCATGTATTAAAATCAAACGTCGGCAGCACCTCGTTTTCGTGAAGGGCGTGTCGCTCGTAGGTCTCCTTGCTCGCGAGCTGGGCCTTGAGGTCCTCGCAGCGGGCTTCGAGGGCCTCGCACCTCTGTCTTAGCACCTCCTTCTCGTCGAGTTCGCGCCTCAGCAGGTTGACCTCCGAGCGCAGCTGGGCGCTCTCCCGCATGCGTAGCTCGAGCACCGTGCGCAGCGACTCGACCTCGGCCAGCAGGGCGGCCTGGTCGGGCGCCACCGGTTGCACCTGTTGCTGCTGCTGCTGCTGCTGTTGGCGCATTTGGGCGAGCTCGAGCTCCAGGGCGGCACGCTGCTCGCGCTCCCGCTGCTCAAGAGCCTGCAGGTGCCTGCGCTCTTCGAGTACCGCCCGTTCTAGCCTGGTGCGCTCCGACTGCTCGTGCTCCACTGTAAAACATCGCGTTCCATCGTACGTTAGATCATCCGCAGCGGCACACGGCCCCGCGCTCAGTACAGACATATAAGTGAAATTCGCGCGCGCTCGTCGCGATCCATATATGTGCAGGCCCTCGAAGTGCTTATAAATACAACGATTTATCGCCGTACTCGATCGACACGCGGAAATGATGCTCTTTCTACTCCATCACCGCTATATTCGGCATCTCTATACAAATAGATATACACCGTACCAATACATACCATATGTATAGTTACAACTAATAAAGCACTCGCGGACGAAGAAGTGTCGTCCACGCGAGCATGAAGGTAAGGCCGTTATTCGGATCACGTTCGCGAGCTACTTGACGATACGAAGAGCCGGCGGCTCGTAACCAACGGTTCCTGCACCTCCATCGCCCTGATGGCCCTTTGGCGAGCCGCACTTTTGGTTTTTCGTTCTCAAAAACATAGGCTACATACTTTTACGCGCACCTATATCGCGCTGCGAGAGTTCTTTTGAAGTCGACCTGATGCGTGGGAGCGAGTGTTTGCGGTTGATTGTGAAAACAGAGTCGTTGACTCTGTTATTTTGGTACGTATATTGTATCCATCTAGCTAGTTATATGTGTACACCTCGTTGCTCCCATAAGCAATATATTACAATCGTTTCTCGAGTGGTCAGCAACTCTATTTAACAAAATCGTTAACAAATATTCACCTGCAGGTATATGTTTGCGACGTAGCGACCACCTACAACAACTTCCGCATGCAGCCTTGGAGCTTGGAGTATATTATAGGCACGTGTACATAATATTATACATGATAATATAATATATCGTAGAATCGGTCGCGGCTATGCGGACGCTCTAATTTTAAAAGATTCGCTTTGATTTGCTTCGGCGTAAACAAACTAGTAGCGCTAAAAATAATGCTGCGATAGGCATTGGAACCCGCGCGATATTTCGCAAGTGCAGGCGCTTATTTCGAGCTCCAGCGGCGGTGGCGTTTAACGTCGATAAATTTCTCGATTTCGACAGCTCCTCCGATCCGATTGCTTAAACTTGTGGGATAGCATTTTCAACCATCAAAAAATATCCACAGACTTGCTGTCCACACGAACTTATTATCATACTCAGTGCAGCGTTGACTTATATACCGACTCTCGATTTATTTAGAAAAAAAAACAAACAAACAGAAAAATCACTTTTCAGAAGCTTTGATCCGTTTAATAGACGCGCGTGTCCAAGAAGCTCGCGGCAATGATCGCGTCAGCGGTTAAAAGA
Source organism: Copidosoma aretas (assembly GCA_030522625.1). NCBI lineage: Eukaryota > Metazoa > Arthropoda > Insecta > Hymenoptera > Encyrtidae > Copidosoma > Copidosoma aretas. Next base: position 12,941 of record JAPYYV010018984.1, on the reverse strand, counting down.
ACCGACTGCTAGATCTCAAAGGTAACGAGAAACTTCCGTTCAAAAGTACCCATGATCCCGGCGACGATCAACTTTGAAAAATCCCAACAGTGTAGCAGCATACCGCTGGCAGTGTCCTATTGCGAAACGGTCCGGCGCGATGGCGATAATACAAGAGTCTCTTGCGATCGAATCGCGCTCCATTCCCTATATACACACACTCTCTGGTCCAGCGTCATTAACACCAGCCGCGCTCGAACCGAATTGGAGCTGGCCATTTACGTGCGCGCGCGCGCGCCGATGCGTTCTCGTGCCATCGGGTATATGTTACGACAACGAGCTCAAGGCAACTGCAGAGGGAACGGGTAAAAGTGTTTGCCCGAGAGAAGCAAAACGCGCCATGGGACGTAAACGCGAGGTTCAAAATGCCCTCTTTGTCCCCTTCTCCGCGTGGACCTGTCTTCTTTCGACCCGGCCGACCTCACTTCCGCCGGTGGATGCCTTTATTTTTCGTTCGTCCCGAGTCGACTTTTCGTAACCTGAGCACTCGGCGAGGTATCGCTGACACGACGGGTTTCTTTTTCAACACCCAAGAGGAGGATTGATCGGCTCTCTCTCTCTGTGTACGCGTTTTTTTTCCTCTTCTTCCCACACATCGGGGGCCAAGTGCCTCTCGCTCTAGTCAATAATACTTCGGAGACGCGGGTCCGAACAAAACTTTGTACCGTTAAAAGTGTATCCACTTCAGCGGGCCGCTTCGAAAGAACGAGAAGAAACACCATCCGAAGTGAGCGCCGCGCGATCCATCATTAAGTATAGGAGTAGTATACACATGGTACATATTATATAGGAGAAGCCGCGGGTGTGGCACTTACGCTCCTCGCGCAAAGTCTCGAGCGCTCGACGGTGCTCGCCCCTTTCCTCGTGGAGTGCATCCTCGGCGCTCGCGCTCCGCAGCCTTTGGTCCTCGAGCTCGGCTTTCGTCGCCAGCCAATCGCTCCTCATCTTCGCGAGGTCCCCTTTCAGCCTGTGGTTCGCATTGTTCTCCAACTGCACGGTGAATCCAAATAGGTATTATTATTCAAACGCGCATCGCGGAATTTAAGGTACGATAACACTTGCGCAACGAGATACGCAAAGAAGCACTCGAGCAGCGCGATGTAATAAGTAGGCGAGCTACCGTGATTACGTGACGGGCGGAAGAACAGCGAAACGTTAAAATGCTAAACACCCGAGCGCGTTTCCTCGAACTAGGTGCAGAAATCGAGATGCAGTATAGGCGGGGAATAAAAAAAAACAACCATCGGCGGAACGATTAGTAGCCTAAGGGGGGGGGGGGGGGGGGGGGGGGGGG
>JAPYYV010018984.1:0-11553 GCA_030522625.1 Copidosoma aretas | reverse complement strand
AATTGAAATAGAACTGTATGGTCAAGTTGTACCCGATGGGTGAAGTACTGGACGGTGATGGCGAGGGCCTGGACCGTGTCGTCGGTCCTCTTGCTCCAGGCAGCCTCGAGCCCCCGGCGGCGCTCGCGGGCCACCTCGAGCTCCAGCTGGAACAGATCCGCCTGGCTCTCCTGGTCCCTCGTGACGATGGCCACCGCAGTTGGGGCGCTACGGTTGCCGATCGGCAGCGGCGACGTCTCCATGGCGCTCGGCACGGCGCCGAGGCCGTTGCTCTGGTTGCGGTTACCGCCGGCATTGTTGCTGTTATTAGCGACGATGGTGGTCGTGGTCGTGGAAGTCGGGCTGATGCTGCTGCTGTGGTTGAGACGACTCTGGTGATGGTTGTTGAGGACGGACGCGTCCGGGCCAGGCTTGCCGTTGTGCTGGTTGTTGTTGTTGTTGTTGTTGTTGTTGTTGTTGTGGTGGTTGTTGTTGTTGTGGTGGTTGCTGCCGACGATCGTCGTGCTGGTCGGCGAGGGAGCCGCCACGCGGTTGTTGCGATCTGCAACTAAAAAAAAATGTCACGGGACCCATGGCCCCACCGTTAGATGTATGCAACATACTATGATAATCATACGTTACTCATGGGCGGTCTGTCCCTCGAGACGCATTTGGTAGGTATACATATACTTGGTAATTTATCATAATCGAGCGGATGATGTACGATACGGAAATGTGATAAACTAATTTGATTTGGTTAATTGTATGTACATTGTATCGAAGTACGTGCCATGCACGTACGTCTTTTGTTGTATACGCTGCAGGTACATGGGCTGCGTGTTTGTTTGCAAAATAATTTATCCACGAAATCTGACAATTTCTAAAACAGCATCGATCCATAATGCATATATCGGGTAAAAAATCGGCACGGGGACCATTGGCTCGTATTTACGGTCGCAGGGAAAATTGGTCGCGTTTTCTTTACAAATACAGCCTCCTGCGTTTCCAGTTTAAGTAAATTAGGAAAATAAAAAGACGGCAAGTTACAAGTATACTCGGACCCAAAGTACGATCCCGAGCGTTCCCCCTTACTTCTCTTGTTCTTGGAGCCTCTGAGCCTCGCCCTGTGAGCCCGTCTCGACTTGCGCTTCATAATATCGTTCGGCTCCCGACCAAATGTCCACCTCCTCCTTACATCTTATCCGACTTTTCGGCACTGTTTACACTACTGGGACGATCATTGTAATATTGCACCCCGATTACATCACGATCCGCAACACACTGCCACTCGAAGCTCCGTTACGATACTGATGTGGGCGCATAACGCAGACGACAGCACGTCGGGCGGGACCATCGTCGAAACGCGCCCAATATCTGCACAGGACGCACCTTGCGATAGTGATGCTTTTGCCGTTGTTGTACGTACTTACGGTGATCACACAAAAATGCCCGACGCGCCCGGAGGAGGGGCAAACAAAGAACTTGCGGCATAAATTAGAGAGAGAGAGAGAGAGATAAGATAAAGAAAAAAGCCGTGAGATAATACGAGTCGAACAGAGTTTTCAAAACTATACTTATTTATAACAATACGCTAGCGCGCGCTTACGTCCGTGAGTGTGGGTAGCCGGCCGCCGACTGAATTAGCGCGCGCTCCTCGCTTCATAGAGCTCGCGCCTAGAGTACGAAGAGGTGGTGGAGAGGAAGAGAGTAGAGTACCTACGCACACTTATTTGTACTGTGCAGCTGTATATAGATACAGGTATCACGCGTAGTAACCGCATGGGCTGGCTCGAGCAGAGAGGAGCTTCACCTTGGCCGATCCGCCCGGAGCGCAAAATCGCGCGCGCCGCGTCAGTTTGGCCGCGCGCCTCCTCGACTGCTCGCGAGAGTACAATATACACGGAGCCCCTTTCCTCCTCTCGGCCCCGCTGCTGCTGGCCGGGTGCCCTCGCTCCGGTGAATCGAGAAAAGAGAGGGAAGAATAGAAGAAGAGAGAAAAAAACGGCGCGCGCTCCGGTGCGAATAAAATGTGCGCTGCGGATCGTTTCTCTGTGCATCGATGCCCCCCACCGCAGGCCTCGCTCATCGCGGTCCCGTCGTTTTGGGATCGGATCGACGAGACGCGCCGTCTGCGGCGCTCCTTTTGCTCCCCGCGCGTCGATCCCATTTCGGAATAAAAGAAAAAAACGAGTCCTGCGTCGATTGACCGCTCAAGTTCAAAGTACTCGCATCTACATCGACGCTTCGGGTTGACGAACCTTTTTCTCGCACCGAGAGATCGATTTGACTGCTCTCCGTGTAGTATAATACAGAGGAGAAGAAGCCACGCGAAGGGGGTGAGCGATACAGGTACAGGAATTAATTTCTCAAAAGTTAAACGAACCGCTCATCGGCTCGCGAGCAAATAGATTTCCCCCTCATTTTCTCGCACAGATCGTACAAGGTGCGTTACAATTGCGCGCGTTAATTTTCCACCCGCGCCAGTTTACTCGACGCTCTCGCTCTCCCTCGGTTCTTTTCTTTCGCGTTTTACCGCGGGAGTTCCGAGGAGACGCGAGACTCCGGCGAGAGTCGAGGGCATTAATGCCCGATTGCCGATATGTATACATGTTTGCCCCGACGGAGACGTGCATGCACGCGTAAATAGGCGAACACCGACGTTTATTATTCATTCTGCACGTCAGTATCGGGCATATGGGGTTTCCAATCGGTCCGTGACTCGCCGCCCCCCGCGTACTTGCTCCTTTATTCCCGGCGATCGTAAATTTCTAATTATACACGCCCGCGTTAATTGCACCATACCCGCGGCACGAGTGTATTATACTGCACGCATGATTGTTTGTTTACGATCGGATCGTTCCTCCGTTCGCGCGGTGCACCTGCAAATTTCCTTCCCCGTACGGTATGCAACATTATAAGGTGGATGGATGGATCAATGTTTGCTCGGCAGTACGCGTATTATCATGGTACAGCGGTAGGCAGCTTTACGCCTTGGGGAAGAAGAAAAAAAGGGGCTCTCCGCGACCTGGCGCGCGGCAGTGAACCGACCGCTTTCTAAACTTCCGCCCCATCGCGCCTTCGGAGCCGGAGCTACGGCTGCGCAGCCTCGGTCGAACCGCCTCGATGCCCCGAACGAAAATGAAAATCACCCTCGCCGTTTACTTTTGCAACCATGACAAAATGTACCGATAATAATACCATGTACAACATGCGCAGTAGGACCCGCACTCACGGTGGGGGGATGGACGAAAACTTTTCGTTTCGCGCCCGACTCTCGCGACCGGTTTTTCCAACCCGATCGGCCGGCGCACTTTTTGTCACAGCGACAGGAGTTTTTCCTCTCAAGTTGTATACACAGAAACTCCTGGCTCTTGTGCTGCCTGTATAATTTATACAAGTACTATAGGCAGCTGCACGTAGTGAAAGTGTATATACTTCTCAGGGTGTACTGTACTATATATGTAAGTATACGGCGCGGCGAAACGGAGGCGCCGCTTTCTTCCTCCGGACGAGGCGCAGGAGGGCGGAGGCGATGGTTCGCGCGTATATGTTATGTACATCGGGTTAGCTGGTGTTTCGGGCCCGAGTGCTATAATGCGCTCGTACGTATATTTCTGGGCGTGAGCTCGGTTCGAGCTATGGGGTTCTCTCTCTATCTTTCTTTCTCCCTCGAGAGGCTCTCGTTACGCACGTCTGCCTGCGCGTGACCCAGACTCCCGTATAGGTACGAGTGCCGCTGCAAGAGCCTGCTGGGTTCTCGATGGTTTCGCGACCAACACTATACTTAATGGCTTTGAAAAATTTATCGGCTACGTTCGAAATCCCGATTCTGGCCCTTCAATTTCGAACGTTATTTATTAGAGGATATACACTTCAGATTGGCCGTCAGTTTGTTCGATTCGACTATGATGTTGCGATGAAATATTAGCAAGTTTATCGCAAAAATGTTTGCATGCACGAGCTGGGATGAGTATACTTGCACACGCTTGGGATTACAACTAGCGGGTGAACAAGATTTTTGCGAACCCTCGGTGCACTCTGTGATTTGGCCGTGAAAAAAAAAAAAATTGCGTCCCATATAAGAGGGTAGGCCTTGAGTAGATACCGACTTTGCGTGTTATCGACCGCTACTTGGTTGGACGATTAATTAACTTGTCAACGAGTAACTGTTATTCGCTTGGAGTAAGCTTTTATTAACTCGAGCAGAGAAGAACAAAAAATATATAAGCGGATAACATGAGTGAACTGTACGGATGAATCCTCACAAATCCTCGACTCATTGGGCTGAAACATAAGGTAAATTAAAATAAAGATAAGTAGTCGTTTTATTATAGAGAATCTATTTCGCGCCAATGACTCATCGAGGTAAATAACCGATAAAAAACAAGATTTGTCACACACTAACTGATGAATAATGGTTACACTCATTCGAACAGTTGTTTTTATACAAAAAGACAAACAAAATATTCAGCCAATACCAATTCAATAAAATACAAAATTGTTCTCATAATATTCCTCATTTTTACGCCAAGTTTTTTGTTCATTTCAAGCATTATTGCAGACTCAAAGCAATAATCTACAAATAGGCACCCAATAACATGGAAAGCATTTATTAGTAGATATTTAGGGTGTTGAAAACTCCCCATAAAATGGTCTGTTTTTTTTTTTTACTCAGTGTAACACTGCAGTTTATGGTTCCGCGCCAGCCGGTCGCAGTTACACTGCTCTGCTGCTGTTGCTGCTGGTATACTTATGGCTATCCTATTTTCGAGGTAGTATAACGTAGGTACAAATACAGGTATATAACGCTGCTGTTGCTGTGTAAGCACGGGTTATAGGGGTTTGATGATTTCGCGGAACTGCTGTTTTATCGTCCCATTCGTCGATATAAGTATTGCTCATAATGCTCTTGTAACGACTGCTGGCGAATTTCGTCAAAGTGTGCTTTTAGTAGATTTTTTAAGTACTCCAAAAAAAAGGTACGAAACAAATGACGAACCTGAGCTCGGACAAGCTTTACCGGTGTATTATCTCGAGTCTATATCATCAGGAGTGCAACGGACGTAAACAACAACTCAAAATCGATGAATAATGCCTAGTAAGTATGACGACTCAATATTACCGTTGAAATTCTAATCGTCTTTAATTAGCCAACGTGTTGTTTGGATTACTGCGCAAGCCGGTATAAACTATGTTCATGTGAATAGTATTCATATTAATTTAATTTCCAATCATATTTAAAACACACACATCCGTAACAACAGGTATTGCTTTCTTCTGGACAGACATGATAAAAATGATCAATATTACCTATAACAGGGAGGGAAATTTTCCAAAAGCAAACAAACAGGCTCGCGAACGCATTCGGTGTGCGTACGAATCCAATTAAGAAAAAGTTTCTCGAGCCAAGTGCGGTAAAGTAAAAAACGAAAGAAAAAAAAGAAGAAAAAACCGGACACGCATCGCGATTCTTTTGGCGTCCCATCGAGACTATCCATCAATCCGGTCCCATGCGCGCGCGAAGCATTTTCTTTTCTCAACATTTTTTTGTTTTGTTTCGGTATAACACATGTGCAGAACGGAACGCCGAGATTAGAAACTCTCCGCTCGTTTATTCCCCCCCACCCCCCCATCACCAGTGCGCTGTGCCGGTTAGGTGGCGAAAGAGGAAACGAGGACGTGCGATGCTGAATTTCGCGCGCGTGCGTGTTCACTACGTAACGTAACTTTTTTGTTCTTCCGACGGGCGTCGAGAAGACAGACGGACGACTTATTGGACCAAATCGTCTCTGGCACTCTGGAAAGAGTAATTGCCGCGGATGTGGCTAATTTCTCGTTTTCGAGTGTCTATGATGTACCCTTTACGCGCGCGTAAACGTCGTACATACCAACTGCAGCCCTGCACGGGTATAGGCATTATTGGTAATGGATGTTAATTTTATCGCGCGGGGCCGTACTGTTGCGCCGAGGTGCGCGAGTACAGAATTTTTCTTTTCCCCCCGTCTAGCCGGTACTGGTGATCTGGGGGCTCTCTGGAGTGCCGTCGGCTCGAGGAATCACGCGCGAGCAATTTAGTTTTACGCGAATTTTACGAGTACTTGAACGGCTCGGCTCGGTGCTCAAGCGCCGTACGCTAATTTAATGAAGGGACCCCCCCCCCCCCCTCCCCTTGAGCGGAGTGGCTTTTTTCAAGCTACGCGTTTTTAAGAGTATAAGGTTTCGTGGTTTCATTAAATATACAGAGACGCGTGCTTCTAATGGGAGATGATTGCTCGATAATGGGGGCTCTGTTGGGTTTACTGTCAATTTAGTGTTTTTTTTTGTTCCTTTTCCTCGAAGAGAGTCATGCTTCTGAAGTTGGTGGCGTCGTACTTATAGGAGTTAATAATTTGTATTTTGTTAAATTTTCTTTTATAAATTGTACATCAATGAAATATTGAACTACTCACCTTTGTTGGGAGTTGCATTTTTCTGTTTCGTACTAACATTAGATTGAACACTTTTGATGCTAGGCGCCTTCCTGGTCGTGGAAATATTTGATTCTGCAACAAAAACGGTACCCGGTAAACTCTAATGATCCGTCAGAATGATTTTTATACATTATTTTTTTTTTTACATCTAAAAGTAGAGATCTTATTACTATATTTAACGATTGTATTGCATACGACTTGTCTTGTACCCTTTTTAAATTTTTTAAAAACGAAACATCGTGTGGGCCACTAAGCAAGCGATACCATAATCCTGGACTGATTTCAAATCGAATCAATCAAGTAGAAAGCCTTAGCATGTTATTTTACCATGCTTCAATGTATTTGAGATGCCTCATTTAAAAATTTAGTGCGAAACCAAAAGGATCAGCGTGCAGAGCAGAGGTATTCGAGAACTGTCGATCAGAGACAATGTAAGTGCCGAAACATTTCGCGCTCACCTTTGATGATAGCCATGAAGTAGGTGGTGGTCAGTACCGATGCGTCCATTCTAAAGCAGGTGCCTCACACTGCACACGCAGAGCAAAACGACTCGATTGAATAATAATACTCAAAACGAGCACGACGTGTCACTGACCCACGCGAGGCAGGCAATTCTGGCCGGCCATCGAAACCGTCGAAACATTCAGCCGCCCCCGCCCAAACGCGATACTAACGAGAAGACCACGGATTCCAGCGCATAATTGAATGCACGCAATGTGCAAGTACGAGTCGAACCGATGGCCGGCAATAAAAAGCAAATAAATAAAATAAACGCCGGGCAATTAGCATCGAGACCAAATATCGCGTTACGACCCAGTTGCGGCGGGAAATTAATCTAATTGCGCGGTACAAAGACGAGCACCGTTAAGTATCACGCCTCGCTCGTTTTTCCTTTTTTTTCGCGCGCGTCCGCCGCTGCTGCAGCTGTCCGGTTCCAATAGTTGCGTTCAACCAGCTGTGGGCAATAACCTTTTCCCCCCCCGCACTTGTACGGTACAATTAACCCACGTTATATGCTGAATAAACACCTCGAACAACCATACTACATACACATCGCTGCAAATTAATCAAGGGAAATTTGTACGAGGGAAAAATCCGTGTCGAGTACAATTTCTCGTCGAATCGGGTATTGCTACCATTGATGATCACATGAATTAAAATCACGACCGGCTGAACGCTCATCCCGCGTGACCGTCACATACTGCCCGACGTATAGCCAAGTAAGTAATGCGCGCACGAATCGATCCGTCACTCGGGAATAACAGAAGGTGTATGATACGCAACAGCAGCGGCGGCAGCCAGTCTCAAATTTCACAAATTTCCTCTCGCGCTCGCGTGGGCGCAGTGCCGTAATATTACATCGACCGGTGCGTACACCCGTTTCCACCATTACAATAACATACACACCTACGAGTATAATACTCTCCGCGAGGTGTGCAGTATGACACGTTATCGCGCTGCTGTGGATCGTTGGCACGGAGTTGACGGCAACTATTAAACCATCAAATGGCCACACTACTGTGTAATACACAGCGACGACGGCTGTACAGAGTACACGACGGTGGCACGCAACCGGCCCAGTACTATCGAATCGGACGGAAGAGACATTGGGCAACGGGAGATCGAAACAGCTCCTTGGGCTGTACACAAGTGTATGGGCGCAGCTTCCTAATCCAGAAGTGGCTGGAAAAACGGCTCTCGACAACACACGGAATTATAAGTGCACCCGCACACGCGCGAAACGCCGGGACGTCAATTACTGCACCGCGAGCATCACTGCGCGAGGTACGCTGTATTATTATTGTCATCAGGTGTGTACAATCGAAGGAGAACTATCAACCGGACGGATCGAGGAGCTCTGTCCGTGGGACTGCACGAGCTCCTGACACGGGAAAAGTGCGAGTGCATCTGAGCAACAACCCGGCAAGTGCGGTCGGAGTTGCGGGCAGCTTTCTGCTCTGCTCGGCTCGTATACACAGGCAGACCAAGGAGGAAAGTAGCCGTACGCGGCTCCAGTGTACGTGCACTTTTAAGTATATGAGTAGGATACGCGAGTGTACCGTAAGTACCGTTAAAATCACGGGCCGCAGAGCGTGAGCGGGTATAACGACTGAAAATCTGGTGCGGGCTTCTCCTCCTCCGTATTTACACGCGAGAGCTACCGATGGGGGATCGGTACTCTTTGGCATTGCCCGCAGGGGACCCCGCTTTGGTCCGTAAATTTTTGCCAAACCGAATTCGGCGATTATTATTATATTTTAAAAGACCCTTCGAGCTGATGGACGGTCCATCGCCATTGTGCACTCGTCTTTTCGCAGTACGTGCAAGTAATACTCATAGATCAGCCGGCACTGCGGGGCGTCGTCGGGGCGGGGATATTTATGCCCGTACCGCTGCTGCTGCTGCTGCGCCCATGTGGAGATGCGTTTTACGGTGCTTATAGGCGCGCGGATATAAATTATGCGCGAAGGCCGTCTCTCTCTCTCTCTCTCTCTCGGCTCGTAGCGAAATTTCCTTCGTATCATACGTGGCGTCGTGTTATATGTGAAATGCACGTATATACGAGGTATACATAGTGCCCGGCTGCTGTATTATATCCGCATGGGAGCGAGCCCGTCTGAAAGTAGGAAATATAAGAAAACACGGCGAATAAGAGAAATCCGCGGGGTTCGAAAAGCCCGCATACGCCGCGGTGTACGTAAATATAGTTGTATGGGTGTGCAACGTGCATGATATGCAGGCCAATAATAAAAGTATATACATATATTGTGTATAAATTGCCCGCAGAGAAAGTGCACGCGCGCGCGACAAAAGTTAATAATAAGCGCACCTAATATACATATATATATATATATATATACATACCATGCGCACGCATTTCTGCGCGCTCTCGTGCACCACTGATACAAATTTATCGCGACCGTGCAGGACTGTACTGCGGAGCTCGCTCGATCTCTGCAGCGTACGCCAATACGTGCACATATTACGAGAGTTTATTCTAATAACGCTCTCTCTCGCGGACTTTCGATTAGTACTGCGGTGGTGTGATAAGAGAAGAAACATTTGACGTGATGCCGAGCGATGCTGCATGGTCGCTAAAGTCATCCTCGCGCCATTCGAGCAACGTTCGGTAGAATTTACTGCTGCGCGTTGTAAATTTCACGCGGATAAAGTGTTATATTGATCGTAGAAAAGAAATATGTACCGTTTGTACAGCCAAATATTATAACACGAAATGTAAATTTGGCTCGATGAAAATTCCAAAGAACCAGTACGATGATTATAACGAGAGAGGACGTACAGGTATATATAATATATGACACTGCGTGATCGATGGAGCGATTCGCTTGCCCAGTGTAGGCGGTTATTAATTGGAAGAGATAATTTTTAATGACAAGTTTTCCCACAAATTAAGTAGTCGGTATTGGGTTTGTTTGTCACGATAAATCCAATGCCGAATAAAACTATTCAATTTGAAGGATATACATTTTCAATGCGGAATTATACATACCTGTTCTTGTTTTGGATGTTTGACTATGGGTAACGAGAAAGCTTATCCGTAATAAAATCCTTGATCGTTTTTTTTACTTTTCCAAGTCAATTTTTTCACGATTCCTACGCATAATTTTTGGAGATGTTTACCATTCCTGTGTAGATCGCACTATGTTGTACACCTATGTACCTGTCAATAACTGTTTACGCGCAAATGCATGTTTTACGCTATTAACTGATAAGGTAACGATTTATATTTAACTATATATTATAAGAAACTCGATCGAAACAGCTTAAGACATGCAAATCCGTATGATCACACGTAGAACTCCTTTTAATGGCTTTTCCTTCGCTTCGCAATTAGCTGTGCGCCTTAACTACTTATATCGATTAATTTGCAAACGATTGAGAAATTTTCTGTCCACGCATGTACTTTAGTTGTAACAAGTCGACAAGTCGTATACATACATATCATAATTTAAAACTTCTTGGAAAAAAGAACAAAAACTTACTGTTTACAGTAGAGTTGAGTTGGTTGTTGTTGGGTTGGTGAGCGTCGATGAAGTTTTTTCTCGGTGGCCTCTCTGAAAATAAACAGCAAAAACAAAATAATGATTATACAGCTTCAGTAATGAGCGCTTATTATATATGTATCTCGAGTGCCAAGCTAGTCGTAAGCTTTTTAAAAACCAGAAAGCGTTTTCTCCCGAGCCTTCGAGAAAACATCATGAGCTTTCTCAACGATGGTATAGATACTGGTATTCGAAGGGGAAAATGAGGACATTTCAATAGTCATGGAAGCCAAAGTGGCGGTAAATATGTCTTTGAAATGTTTTTTGTTTCCAATTTTTGATCCGTCAAACCCCACCCGAACCATCACAAAATAAAAATTTTGCTCAGCACTTTCGTCGACGACGCAATCATCAGATCAATAACGATCAATAACGATGCACAAATCAAAAAAAAAAAAAAAAAAAAAAAAAAAAAAAAAAAAAAAAAAAAAAAAAAAAAAAAAAAAAAAAAAAAAAAAAAAAAAAAAAAAAAAAAAAAACGAATAAAAGGGTGCAAATGAGGCAGTAAAACGTGTATCCTCGAGCCCCATGGCCCCTGCCATGTACAACCTACTGGCAGTGCAGTGCGAAAGAGGCAGAGAAAAAGAGACCCGGGACACGCCATTAATTTGTCGAGTCTACTCTGTCCGCACCAATATACCAACACACGCACACACGTATAAAGTAGTACATCCACGGTATAATACCGGAAATTCGAATTAATTGTAATGCTGCGCGCGATATTGCGCTCCGACAGACACCAGCCGTTTGCGGTTGCATCGACGTACTATAATATGCGTTGTATGGTCAAGTGCAACGATTCAGCCGGGAGAGCCTCCAAACCTTTCAATCTCCCGCAAAACCACGACGACTCTAGTTTCAATTCGAAACGACTGTCCCTTTGTCACGTTAAAAAAGAAAAAAAAAACAAAAAAAAAAAAAAAAAAAAAAAAAAACAAAAAAAAAAAAACACACAAAAAAAAAAAAAAAAAAAAAAAAAAAAAAAAAAAAAAAAAAAAAAAAAAAAAAAAAAAAAAAAAAAAAAAAAAAAACCCTCATCC
>JAPYYV010018983.1:0-10374 GCA_030522625.1 Copidosoma aretas | reverse complement strand
AAAGCGAAACGTGCTCTGTTTGTACAATCTTTGCTTACGAATACTCTTGCCAACCCCCCACGTATAGTAGTTAGCTTTAGCAAAAGTAAATGCAAAGTATATAAGTATATATGTATTAGGCATAAATATTATTTAGCGCAGGCTGCACACTAATCGTGTTTATGAGGCCATGGCATCAACTGCATAGTGCGAATACTGGTGCCTGCTTCAGAGGACTTTTACCAGAGGCACCTCTGGGACAGCCCTATGACTTTTCTCTCCGTGTATGCATGAGATAACAGACTGTATCAATTATTTTTATTTTATCTCTTTAAGACGTCCTTTTAGTTCAATTTTTTTTTACGATACGTATTTTTCTGAATAATATAAATTCGTATAAAAGTTTATGGCTTCTCTATTTTACTTTAGATTTATGTGGCGAGATTCACGTCTTATAGCTGCATTATGTATGCAGGGCCCGAACTTTAATAAAATGTTTGGGTAGTGTAACAAGAAATACAATTTTCGATGGTGGACCTACTTTTTTATACGCGTAACTCATTAACGTTTTCCATTAACGATTATGAATTTTCAATGTTTCTGATAGTTATACTAGGAGACATGAAAAGATCTACTATTTTCATCATATACTTAAACATCTGCAATAGAGCAGCCGCAGCAAAGATAAGTAGAGAGATTGTTAATGCCAATGCTATGGTGCGTGTCGACATTTAGCCGCTGATTCGAGCGCTCGGTCGTGGCCGACGCTGGTACCAAGGCGCACATCTCGTCGATCGGCGATGACGCAGTAAAAGAGGCCTAGCCAAAAGTATGCGCCTGCGAGAGCGAGAGAGAGGAGTAAACAAGTGCACGTTGGTATGCACAAGAAGCTGAAGGAGCGGAGGGGAAATGTATGTGCAGGTCGGTGGCATCGGTGCGCCTGCGAGTGCGAGTGAGAGGAGTAGGCATGTGCAGCATGTATACATATTCAAGGTACAGCTGAGCGGAGCGAAACTGACCTAATGTGCCAGAGGCGATGATTGCGAGATTTATTTCTTTAATTATGAGTGTATGCATAGCACTCTTCAACTTTTATATAACTGACACGCTGTTATACAATATTTTACGCATCAACCTGTTGGAAAGAATCAATTATCTCTTTTAATCTAAATAGTAATGGACTAACTACAGCCTTAGCGCTGGGGGTTTTCAAACGGTTCGAATCCTGCTCTGTCAAAAATTTTTTTTCAATCTATCAGTCTATTTTAATTTTGTAATTTATTTTTACCATTTTTAATTCATTTATATTTACGTAAAAATATACAGCTTATAAAGTTTTATTAATACCTGAACTATAATTAAGGTACAGACAGTACTACCTTGAATACGCACAGGAGTTTGTATGAAACATTTTTTTTTGGCTTTTAAGTGCAAACCTGCATAATCGATGAAAAAAATTTTCTACTACTACTAACCTATTGCTTACTCCTTTAATATGGATTACTCAAAAGAACGGGATGTCATACGTTTCCAATTTAAGATTTTGTAAATCAATAATCAATTGCTGAACAATTTTTTCCACAAAAATTGATGTTTGTAAGCATATACTAAAATTAAACAGTAAATATTTCAAATTGCTTGTGATATTATACATTATTCTGCGTTTCTTGTGAATTTAACCATGAATTCAATATTAATTTAAAATAAATTCTCAGTCAAAGTCTGATTCTGATCGTAACTTTTGCTGATGAAAACTTTTTCTTTCAATTAATGAAAATAAAAAATCTGAAGATATCATAGAATCATTGCGGAAAATTAAATTCAATTGAGTTAGCTTGTTAGTGGTTATTTGCAGGATATGATGGCTTAATTCATTTTGTAAATTTAAGTAAGTTTTTTTTACCCTTTAAAAAGTACAAAAACCGCTTGTTAACTAATAAAATCGTTGTAAAAACCTTGATAAAGCGTAAATCTCAAATTTTTTCGAAATAAGTTGAAAGGATTAATAAAAAAATGGCAACAAATACATTTATCATCACAACTCTTCAATCTTATACAGAAATATGACTGATTTTCTACGAAAATCTTAGTATTTTTTTAATGAAAACTAAAAAAAAAATTTAGTAAGACATTTCAAATTAAAAGTAAAGCTTTTTTGAAGCTCTATCAAGTGTTATTTTTCATAAATTCAAATTATCTTTTTTTCACTCTTGAAAAAGTACAAAACCCGTTTTTTGACCATAAAACTCGTTATACAAACCTTAATAAGATGTAAAGCTCAATTTTTTTTTTGGAATAATAAAAGGATATAGAAACAATAATCTGTAGCCCTTACCTTATCTTTGGAATATGTTGATTCGTTTTAGAGATATATTTTTTTTCCCCATAATTTTAATATTTTATGAATAAAAATTGATCAAAACAAGTTTTTTCAGGATGGTAAATTGTTCAACAGCGATTTATATAAGTGATTGAAAATTTATTTTTCAAAATATAACAGAACGTTTTTCATTTAAGGTAGTTGTATCCCAAATTGAATTAATAAAGAGATTTTCACAGCTAAAAAAACGCGTAATATGAACTCTGTTAAATTTTTGAAAGGTTAGAGCTCCTCGGAAACAAAATATCAATGTTCAAAGTTTTCGCACTTTAACATTGATCCTTATGGCGAAATGTGTATATCTAGGCTTGTATTACATACATCACGTTGCGTAATGATGAACTTTTGACAATTTTTTTGTGTGTATTAAAAATATGTCTAATGATATAATGCAATTTTACAATGTAACTCAAGGGTATTTGTGAGATAAGAAATACATTAATAACCGTCGTAAAAACTGCGAAAGGTTATGTCTTGTCATAAGTGCGAGAGTAGTGCAGTATGTCTATTTTCGGCCTCATGTTAAATTTTAACTTCAGAGATACAGTAAATAAAAATACGTTACAACTCGGAAATTTCCCATAGAATTGGAAAAACTAAAATACAAACAACTGGCGCACTGAGAACCCACATTAATTGTGGCCCAAAGCGTGCCAAATACGATTTTTTCCACTTAACTCCCTCCTGGCTCGTAAAATAAGAAAAAGTTTTAAACAAAAGTTGTAGAACTATCGAATACGGATCGATCTGTGCCAATCCTATGTTAAAAAATTAAAAAATTAATTTTTGATTTGCCAAAAACAAAAAAAAAAGCGTTTTTGTAAAAAGCCCATATTTTTGCAAAAAAAAAAAATTTTTTCCATGTACCTTGGTGAAAGTGTAGCTCTTACCTGACTTAACCACGTTTTCAAAAAATTCAAAAATTATTCAAACTTTTTGAAAAAATTGAATTTTTTGAAAAAATCATGTTTTTTTAAAAGCTCTATATATCATAGACGCTTGCATCTGGAGAGTCCTTTTTAAACTTACAATTTTCTTGAAGTATTGTAGTTATGTTGTGTATTATCTCGTGCATTTTAAATTTACCGTTAATTTGCAAAAAATCGACTATTTTTTAAGAAACCTAAAAAATGATTTTTCTTAGAGAAACATTTTTTTTATTTTATTTTAGATGACGGTTTCTAACAGCTGGTATTTTTTTTATAAATTTACAAAAAAAAATTTTGTATGCACGACCTTTTGGAGCCGAGATAATTTTTTTTTTTTAGAAAAAATCTAGTGTCCTCATATTTGCGCATAAAGGGCTAAAATTTTAAGAGTTTTTAGTTCAATATGTGCACTTTTTATACAAAAATACCAAAACAACATATTCGCTCTCTATTATTTGTAAATTTAGTGGCAAGCGAAGCATACTCGGGGCCCACTCTTTGGCTGGCAGTACCGCGGTGTGTGGGATGGAGTGGGGGGAGGTCGCTGTTTACGCGTATAGATGTGTAAAAGTATGCTCTTATTATACGAACTGTGTCGTAGATTCAACTGCACATGGAGTTCTCAAATGATCATGTCTCTTAAGTGTTATGATGTGTTTTAGAGTAATAGTTCGAATAAAATTGTAAAGAATCATCAGGTAGAAAATAATTGTCAAGCATTACTTTTTTTGGTAAAAATTAAATATTTATTTTACATATAATTTACGAAAAATTTTCAGTTAATTTACAAGTGTACGGTACTTAATTGATCCGCATTTTTTTAATCGCACGCCGCTTTACCCCCCCCCTCATCGCTGGTGCGGTCTTCGCTGTACGATGCGAGTACGGAAGAGTCGGCTTCGCTTTCTATCTGATTATCGTCATCATCGTCATCATCATTATGATCATCATCATCATCATCATTATCATCATCATCATCATTATGATCTACATCAGTCTGTGTTTCATTTATCACCGCACAAGACTCGTTTAGTTCTTCTCCGTCCAAGTCGTCATCAAGAGCATCAGCCGCCACTATAATTACTTCAATATTTGAACAATTATCGCACGTCACGCACATTCTTGAGCACTTCAGACCGTGTTTTCTGCAGCTGCAGATCTTCGACTTATACCAGCTTCCGCATCTGCGGGCTATAGTATTCAAAATATCGGCAGGTATCAGCTGATCCGCACTTTTTTTTGGCAGTAAATTAGCACCATCAAAAGTCCAACCCCATTGCTCTGGCTCGAGCGAATTTCTGAGCCACGTTTGCAACTGCAAATACGAGCGGTATGCATGTTGTACCGCTGCTCCTTCTATCGGTGGTAGGGTGGCCAAATGGAAAGACGATCTTGATACCGATTCCTTAAATTTTTGGTAACGTACATCATTCAAGGTATCTTTCGTTTTTTTACTTGAGTACAAACACGCTAAAATATCGCATCTAACGCTCGCAATAACTTGATGGCGTGAATATTCATTATAGAAAGAATCGAAGTTTGGCAACTGTACTTTTTTCTTATCAAATATTTAAAAAATTTTATTTTTCCCTTGCTTAAATAAACAAGAGGTTGTGTCATAGCGGGAAATTATGTACAGCAAAGTAATATACTTTTTTAAGCTTGGACATTTGAAGCTACTGCTGTTGCACACTGTTTGCGTCTCTACCCTTTCCCGGCTTACAGAAGTATATCTTATTATTATCTGGTGCAAGCTGTGTTAACAAGACTAATAGGTCTGTGTCTTCGCCATATATTTTTACAACATTGTCATTCTTTCGCAAATCTATCGCTGTCGTTATTATTAAACTGTCAGCATCTTTCGTAGCAGTTTTTATTGAGAAATTATTTTGATGTGATTCGGCGCTTAAAAAAAGAATAAATTTTTTTTTATTGTTCTCATTCGACAGAAATTTATGTTTCGGATATACTATGATGGTATTCAAATCAATCTGAATTTCTACTGCGGGTTTTTTTAACTGTCTACGCGTTCGTTCTACAGATTTTGTACCAGCCTCGTCCGGGTAGCCGTCAAAAACAAAAACAGTGTTTTTAGCGAAATGGTACAGTACTGTTTTATTTGACGACCACGCAACTTTGTGAAGAAAATAGCCTCCATCTACAACATGTTTGTCGTCTGTACTTTCTGCTGCCATTTTTACGGGCTTAAAGCTTTCGCAAAATGTCGATTTCTGAGTTCGTCGCATCCCACATTCATCGAACAAAGAGAAAGGTACTGGCGCAAGTTCGTACATCAAGTAAGCTTTCATGTCTTCATCTGATTTTTTCCTTAATGATATTCGTTGGAAAATAAGTAGAGGGTCTATAGAGACTTATGTATCGTGGAGCTTAACATACTAGTGAACGGAGCGAAGAGTTTGAACTTTGGTTTTTTTTTTAACTTTCAGTTGACCGAAATTTTTTCCAATGCATTTTTCTAATACAGCCGTTCCAACGGTTAAAGCATTGTGGCAATTGATAGAATCGTCACCGATTACCCTGGAATAAATAGATGATACGGAAACTCTATTGGGAAAGGGATCGTAAGTGGAAAAGAATGACAAAAGTTTACTCAGATCTAATAAATCGCGCTTTATTCTGGTGTTAGTGCTTTCCGTATGCTGCTCTGCTGTTACATAGTTAACGTTGCAGAAATCCTCCACTTTGTTGCACACTTCCGATAAAATAATAGCAGAAAGAATCCACTTCGACAAAACACTATCAGACATACCGCATCCGTTCATAATACTACCAGCACATGACATAGATCTCATTAAAACTTGCTCCTCTATAGTCATATCCTCATATCCGACCAAATACCGGCCCAAAATCTGTCACTTCGGCGAATTGTAAAATAGCCATCTGTTGTAAATTTACCATAGTCACTGTCATTGAACTAATCATTCAGTTTTAGAGCATCCTGGAGATATAGGTGGCTCGACTTCGCATACAGGTAGTGTCCCGAGGCGTGAAAATACGGAATCATTTTACGAACGGTTTGTAAGTGTAGATCCTAGTTACCGCATCTTTTAGCTGTGATTACAGTAATGAACTATTCAGCGTATCAGTATTAGAGACAAGCCGATACGTTTGTCTATCAGTGTGGAAATCAATTCGCTTCTCACAAAAGAAGCAGTTGCACGAAAACTCGAACGATGTTACTGCATCATTAGCTTTTTGTTCAATAGCTTTTTGCCATCCAAAAGAGCCTGAGCCGCTTGAATACCCCTATCGCTATGGTACAGTACCTGAAAATTTTTATGCAGTATCAGAGACGTGTACCGTCTAAACTTGTAGAACTTCTTGTCCTTCCGCTTTTTACTGGAATCAATCAGCTTGTTCAGCGCTTTTGACTTCACCGTAATTATCGGCCCAGCTTCCATGGATTGATCGCAAATAAGGCATATATGCACTGGCTGCGCCGGCTCGCCTGCCTCGCGTAACTCCAGGTGCTCCGGGTCTGCCATCGTTCCCTGCGCCGAGTTCGCCGCCTGCTGCAGCTCCTCCACCTCTTTACTCTTGTCCGAGATTTATTCAGGCAATCTATGAATAAAGAGCTACATGTAATTGCAGGAAACAATAAATAGCATAGTCAAACGTGTCACGCACTACTGAAGGATATAATATTGTACTACACTTGACCCCTAACGAGTAATGCGATTAAAAGTCGACACACACATAGGAAAAATACATTATTTTAGGTTAAGCTCATGCTAAAGACGTATTTGCTTTGATATGACAAATAAAACAACCACGATTAATAGTAAAAAATAATAAAAGTTATCGTAGCAGCAGATAACAGTATTACAACGTACCTTTATTTCGAAAAAAAATAACAATCGGAGCACAGTAATGGAGCACAAACACTAACGGCTTGCTGACCATGTGCTCTGCACACTGTTCAGTTAAGGAAGAACCAGAAGCCCAAAGGGGGGTTTCTTTTGACGCCGGCGCGCCCTCCCCCCCCCCCCCCCCCCCCATCCAGACACCGGTACTGCCAGCGAAGGAGTGGGCATGCTTCACATGCCATTAAATTTCCAAATAATAGAGAGCAAATATGTTGTACTAGTATTTTTCTATGAAGAATGCACATATTTAACTAAAAACTCTGAAAATTTTAGCTCTTTATGCGCAAAGATGAGGACATTACATTTTTTCTAAAAAAAAAATTATCTCGGCTCCAAAGGGTAGTGCATGAAAATTTTTTTTCTTGTCAATTTATAAAAAAATACCAGCTGTTCGATACTGTCATCTAAAATAAAATTAAAAAAATGTTTCTCTAAAAAAATCATTTTTTAGGTTTTTTAAAAAATAACCGATTTTTTAACCGATTTTTTGCAAATTAACGGTAAATTTTAAAAAAGCGCAATAATGTACAACATAACTTCAATACTTAAAATCAATTTCAAGCTAAAAAAGGACTTTACAGATACAAGCGTCTATGATATATAGAGCTTTTAAAAAAAAAACATGATTTTTTCGAAAAATTCAATTTTTTCAAAAAGTTTAAATAATTTTTGAATTTTTTGAAAACGTGGTTTTTAAGTCAGGTATGAGCTACATTTTAACCAAGTTTCGTGAAAAAAAAATTTTTCGCAAAGATATGCGCTTTTTACAAAAACGCTTTTTTTCGGTTTTTTTCGAATTAAAAATTTATTTTATAATTTTTCAACATCAGATTTACATAGATCGATTCGTATTCGATAGTTCTGCAGCTTTTGTTTAAAACTTTTTTTATTTTACGAACCAGGAGAGAGTAAAGTGGAAAAAATCGTATTTGGGACACTTTAGGCCCCAATTACTGTGGGTTCTCAGTGCGCCAGTTGTTTGTATTTTAATTTTTCGAATTCTACGGAAAATTTCTGATTTTTTACGTATTTTTGTTTATTGTATCTCCTCTGAAGGGTCAAAATCCGTAGACAGACTGCACTAGAGAGACAGAAGGCATACCACACTGTCGAATCCGAGGTCAAATCCGCTTCTGACTAGCGTGGTAAGAATGAAACTATAGTTAGAAAATGCAGATTATTTTTTTTTTTATTCCTACTTACGATCTCTTCGTAGCTGGATTATAAGTTTTCTTAAGGTCGAAAATCTGTACCTACTGACAAATAAAATTTTTCATGAATTTAAACTAGGTTACACATGTAATTTTTTCATGCTACTAAAAATTGTTTAAAGTTAGGGTATCTAGTCGAGGATTAAAGTGAGTTTTTTTTCTGCCTCCGACTTTTTTCTCACGTTAATTGTATGTTTGTTGTATGATATTTTGAGTGTTGACCGAACGAAATTTGTTTTTGTTACTTTTTGATTACGATAATCACTGCAAAATAACCCGTTGGTTTCCTTTTTGTTTATCAATAGACAATGTGTAATTACTGTTTCATTTTAGTATCTGCTTATAAACATTAATTTTTGTGGAAAAAATAGTTCAGCAATTGATTATTGGTTTTCAAAATCTTAAATTGAAAACCTATGATATTCCGTTATTTTTAGTGAACAATATTAAAGGAGTAAACAATAGGTTGGTAGTAGTAGAAAAAAATTTTTCATCGATTATGCAGGTTTGCACTTGAAAGCGAAAAAAAATCTTTGATACAAACTCCTTTACGTATTCAAGGTAGTACTGTCTGTACCTTGATAATAGTTCAGGTATTAATAAAACTTCATAAGCTGTATATTTTAACGTAAATATAAATGAATTAAAATAGACTGATAGATTGAAAAAAAATTTTTGACAGAGCAGGATTCGAACCTTGGACCGCAAAAAAACTCTCGCTAGACATTCGCTCTAAGCAACTAGACTAGGAACGCACTAGTTATCTAACAGATCTAGATGGCATATAATCTTTGGTAACCCCCAGCGCTTAGGCTGTAGTTAGTTCATTACTATTTAGATTAAAAGAGGTAACTGATTGTTTCCAACAGGTTGATGCGTGAAATATCGTATAACAGCGTATCAGTTACATACAAGTTGAAGAGTGCTATGCATATACTTACAGTAAAAGAAATAAATCTTGCAATCATTGCCTCTAGCACATTAGGCCGGTCTCGCTCCGCTCAGCTGTACCTTGAATATGTATACATATAGCACATGCCTACTCCTCTAACTCGCACTCGCAGGCGCACCGAAGCCACCGACCTGTACATACATTTCCCCTCCGCTCCTTCAGCTTCTTGTGTATACCAACGTTCACTTGTTTACTCCTCTCTCTTGCTCTCACAGGCGCACACTTTTGGCTACGCCTCTTTTTACTACGTCATCACCGATCGACGAGATGTGCGCCCTGGTACCAGCGTCGGCCACGACCAAGCGCTCTAATTAGCAGCCAAAAGTCGACACGCACCATAGCATTGGCATTAACAATCTCTCTACTTATCTTTGCTGCGGCTGCTTTATTGCAGATGTTTAAGTATATGATGAAAATAGTAGATCTTTTAATGTTTCCTAGTATAACTATCATAAACATTGAAAATTCATAATCGTTAATGGAAAACGTTAATGAGTTACCCCTAAAAAAAAGTAGGTCCACCAACGAATATTGTATTTCTTGTTACACTACCCAAACATTTTATTAAAGTTCGGGCCCTGCATACATAATGCAGCTATAGAACGTGAATCTCGCCACATGAATCCAAAGTAAAATAGACAAGCCATAAACTTTTAAATGAATTCCCTAAAGATAACCTTAGTAAAGTTAATTCTTTAATTATGTTACTAATCTTATCATAAAGTTGGAGCATATTATTTTACAAAAATAAAAGAATTAGAAATATTATTCAGAAAAATACGAATCGTAAAAAAAAATTGAACTAAAAGGACGTCTTAAAGAGTTCCCTAGTATTGGAGACGAATAGAAACCAATAAAAATTTCATCAAAACCAATAAGAATTTTCTATTGGTTTCTTATCGGTTTTTGCACCCGTAAAACCGAATAAAAAGCAAAACAGTTCTAAAATGGATTTTTCAAGTGGTTTTTTTTAACCAGGATGGGATCGAACATAAATAAATCAACAACTTTAGGTTCTACCATCCTGATGGCAACA
>JAPYYV010018980.1:0-12512 GCA_030522625.1 Copidosoma aretas | reverse complement strand
ACGTGCTGCAGCGCAGCGCGGCACAAAGTTTTCTCACTAAATTGCTTTTCAAATTTTTTCTTTTTAATATTTTGATCTGAAATTTTGTACACATCTTCTGGGGAGGTAAGTGCATTATGTAGTATTCAAAAACTTTAGGTTTTCGAAAATTTATAACACACTTTTGTTAATTTAAGTTTTCCTTTGTAGGTTATGATTTTTTTCGTAAAACCCACGTAATTCAGAAACTTGCGAAAAAAACTGTGAGAAACTAGACAGTCTGTGGAATGTCTGTGAATTTTTTAGGCCTGATTTGTTGAGTACTTTTTTAATACTGGCGAGTTATACGCAACTTTGTGATATGCGCCTAAATATTCATGTAATACGTACGGTAAGGCACAGGAGCCTCCTTAAACAAGTATAGGTTTTAATTTTAGTATGTTAGTGACTTAATTTATATTTTTAATGATATTGTTACCATTATTATTATTGTTATTCTAGTTAAGGATGTCATTGTAAGACTGTATTGCTTAAAAAACTGTAATTACTCGTTTACGGTTTGTTGTTATCGAGTTTTTGGCTTCCGTTTAATGGCCCTGTGCTTCTGGGTTTGACTGCCATGTTGCTATGCAGGTGTTGTTGTCCCCGCATCTGGATGACAATCGGACTTAGCTCTATATCATTACCGGTCGTTATGTTGTTGGGGGGTCGGCTAGTGTCTTGCTGACCGTTACCTGTGAACAATCTATAACAGATTATTAGAGGGGCCCCTATTGGAAGAGGCACTTCCATATTTGCGTTCTCTAATTTATCTCTTTTCTACGCAATTTTATTTGGAATTGCCTTTTACATATAGTATTACTTAACTTAATTCATTTCAATCCTTTGTTAACTCATTAATTGTTTATTTTAGTGGACGTTAGAAGATGTGTTGATTGCGTAAGTAATCATCATATAATTAATTTGCTTGATGTCTATGTACGACACCTATTATTATTCTAGGTTTTTTTTTTTTCAACAAAGGAAGACAATTTGTATATGTCTGCGTGGGTTTCGGAGATGATTGTTTTTGGGGAGGCGATTTGGTAGTGGTTTGGTATTCTCTTAAGAAAATCTGTGTTCGACTCTCTTCTTCTGCGGACGGATGCTCTTGTTCTCAAGTATTTTTGGTGTATTATGAATTTTTTTCATGATTGTTTGGCGATTTGTTAACAGTTTTCTTCTTTTTACTACTGCACATTTTTCTTGCCATGACGACTCTGTTACACAGTGACTATGGAGACTGCTGCTCTGGTCGAAAAGCTGATATTATTTTCGGCCGTGGGTCGATTTATAGTTGCTGTGGGCCTTTGTGATTGTACACAGGCGCATTGAAAGTTTTGGTTTCTCTTTGTATGCATGTACGTCTGATGTGCATATCTTTTTTTTCTGTATTGTTATGTTCTTAGTCTCGTTTACAGTTAGGATTGTTATTTTTTGTTTTCAGAACTTCCATTCATTATTTTCTGTCGATTACTATTAAATCTGGTTTTCATAAACTAACATCTGATTATACTCTTTCTATTATGAGCGAAAATATTGTCGGTGTTCTAGGTTGAACGATCATGAACCTCATTGTTTCCGTTAATTTTTTTTTTGTTAAGGGTGAAGGTAACTCAGGTCACTGGGATTATTCATAAGGAAGGTAAGTAAGGGGCTATAACTGAGTGCCTCGTTAATAAAAATAATTTATATGTGGCAATATCGTAAATAATAATGTAACGACTGTTAATCGAAGTAGAAGTTCATGCAGAAAATGATCGTGTAAACAAACAAAATGATTTAAGGGTTACCAAATATGAACAATTATCCCGCATGATGGGTGTACAGTCAGTGTGCTGTATTTTAAAAATTTCATAAAGTTTATATTCCTCCTTCTGTTTTCCCGATGCACCTGTGCGAAAATGCAATTGAATATACAAATTTCAGGTTCATACCTTTTTTTTTCTTCATTATTGTTACAGACTTTTTATTATTTTCTATATGTTGTATTTTTTCACTCTTACTTTATTCAGTTATTTATTTATTATTGATATTGAATATGCTTAATATTTTTTTTCTTTCTTTCTCGCGTAGGAGGGCCGCGAAAACAAAAATTTAAGGGCTATTTCCTAATCTTTTTTTTTCATTTATGTTAGATAATTGAGTTACAGCAATTTTTTTTCGTAAAGGTGCTTTAAGTATGTATGTTTTCTTTATTTTATTGGGATAAGAAACTCCAACTTTTTTGCCTCTCTGTAGCTTTAGCTTGTGGGTTTTATAATCGATTCCCACGATCTGGTAGGGTCCCTCATATTGTGCCTTTTGACGGTTCTTTGAGGACAAACATGGACTCTTCTTCCATGAAAATCTTAGTGTTAAGTTTCCTGTCATAATAGTATTTTTAACGGAATTCAGCTTGTACCGGTTTCATTGCTGCTATAGTGCGCATCTCCGTTAAAGACCAAGCAGTTTGTTCGAAATACTTGTCATACATTGCATTATCTTGTTGAGGCATAAAGCTTGATGGTATACGAGATTTCTGTCCCAAAAGTAGTTCGTAGGGTGTGTATCCTGTACTTTCATGTTCCGAGGTATTATATGCAAGCATATACATTGGCAATAACTCGTCCCATTTTTCGGCTTTATTAAAGTATGCCTCTAAATATTCTGCTAAGACATGATGAATGCAATCTATTGCGCCATTACTTTGGCGGTGGTAGGAAGTGCTCCCCATTTTGTCAATTTTAAATGATCTTGCAAATTTCTCCATAGTTCTGTTCACAAAATAGGTTCCACGATCCGATAATAGCTTCTATGGTACGCCGAAATATGCTATGAATTTGCCAGTTAGCGGTCTCACTGTTTCATTGGCTGTTGCTCTATGTACTGGAGCATGTATAATATATTTTGTTAACCAGTCTTGAATTGACAGAATGTAGGTGTATCCGTGGACCGAGGGTTTATTTACAGGTTCGTAGAAATTGATAGATATTTTTTCGAAGGGCCTACGAGTATCTATGATTAACATTGCTTGTATTGTTTTTACCCGAACAAGTTTTTTGGTCTGATAAGATGTACAGCCAAGTACGAATTGCCTTCCGTCCGGTCGCATATTTCTCTAATAAAAATCTTGTGCTATCTTATTGTAAGTTTTGTTTATGCCTTTGAGTCCGCTAACTGCAGATTCATGGTATTCTTTTATGACCTTACATCGCTGGTCGGCCGGCGGTACTACTAGTGTATTTGTGTGTAAAAAATTTCTTCAATTTGCTACACTAAATATTGCAACCAATTTATGTTCAAAATTGCTAGGTCTCTCACTATTTCTGTAGTTCTTATTTTATTTGCCATTATCAGTGCTTTTAGAGAGACTAAACATTATTTAATCTCAGATCTCAGCGCAGTATCGTCAAAGTGTTTCTTAACTTTCATTTGCTCGCGCACGTGCTGCAGTTCTTCTTTGTTGCAGCCTGACGTATCTGCTAATATTAATATCTTCTCCATTCTTTCTTCTTTATTAATTGCAACCAATAATTTTCTGTTTTATTCACTTTTCCATTTTCACTTTGTTTCTCATTAGTATTACTTGCCGTAAAAATTTTTATCATTGCTTCATGTTGGCCTTTTCCGTCGTCCCTATTGGCGCTATATGGCTCAGTCCCGCAAATTGTCTCACACTTCAACAAGTCTACTTGGGGTACGATTATTCTTATAGGTCTATCTGTGATATTTATAATTTCGGCGTATACTTCACCGTTACCATTGTTAGCAATTAAGTTGCCGAATAAAGTACCTTTCTTTAATTGTTGCCGAGGTACCAATCCTGTTTTTATATTTTTACATGTTTCTTTCACGCGCGTAAAAATTATATGTCTCGTCTTTACAAGAATTTCGAAGGTTTTTGGTTCCTTCAAAAGTATCTGGGTGCCGTTTAATATTACGATTTCCTTGGCACAAATGTGGCTATCATATGTTTTTAATAGTTCACATCCAATCAGTCCTTCCACTTGTATCGGAAAGTCGGCTATCTGAAAGGGGACTACGTGTAGAGTGCAAATCGTCTCATTTAGAGGTACCTTTACTGTACCTGACGTGCACCGAGCTCTGTGTGTTATACTGGTTATGAGCACTCGCTTGTTAAAATTAATATATGAGTCCTTCTTGAGGCTACTCGTTTTTGTGATTGATATTTCGACACTCGTATCTGCGTAAAATGTTGCGCTTCCATTGATTAGTTGTAGGCTTTTTAGGCATACTGAATATGCGGTGTGTCTCCTGTACTTGATATATTTGTTTATATTTCCTAACATGATTTTCCCACGCTCTTGTCACACTCGACGCCGCGGGACTGCGACGAGCATCTTGGAAGTATAAATTCTCCGTGTGTACGTCATGCGTTTTATCGTTAGGTTGATCAGGTTTGTTATACGGTGGCTCTCCGTTATTATATCCAGGTCTTCGACCACTGTAATTTCCGTTATCACTATTGTTATTATACCTATTATAGTTGTATTGATCATTTTGCTGTTCGTAGCTTCGCCCATTTCGCTCGTTCCTATTGTAACCGTAGAAGGTGCTGTAATTCTTTTTTCCGTAGTCATCGTTAGGGTTGTTCTAGTTTTGCGGGTATGTATTATAGCTTTTATTGCTATTATTCCGCGCATTATTAACACTACCTTATCTCTGGTAATTTTAATTGTACCGACAGTGTTCTCGCATTTCGTTACGATTTATTCTTCCTTTTTCCGCGTCTATTACTAACGTGCGACATTTGTTTGTGTTGTGATTTTTGTGCTTCCAATATGCGAAAATTTCGTCCTGCTCTTTTTTTTATCTCGAGTAGGTTACAAATTTTTAGTACCTTGAGTATTTTTATTTTCTGTATTCACTAGTGGTTGCGTTAAAAGAGTGTCTTATCTGTCTCCGTATAGGTTCGACTCGTAGTTTTCGTTTGCACCCCATTTAGGTGAATCTGTGATTTTTGTTTGATTATGATTACCTGGTAATATTGTATCGTCTTGTGATTTTACTTGGGTTACGCCTATGTAGGTATTTCGTCCTCCAGTAGTGCAATGTAGGGCACTTTCGCTTTCTATATTTAGTGCCATTACTGCTGCTTCGTTTAATCTTCTGGCACTAAGGCAATTTACATTATTGTTATATGGGGCCCGTAGTCCATAGTAAAATTGTTTATCGCTTCTTTTTTTGTACTGTATTTTAGTACAAACTTTTTTGTGGGATGATAATTCGGGTTAATGTCATAAAGTCTTGTTATCCTGTTGTGTAGCACTTAAACGCGATCGCAGTAAGATCCTACATTTTCTTCTGTTTGTTGTGTAATCTTTTTTACTTGTGTTAAAAGTGTGGTAGCATTACTGATGCTCTCGTACCTGTTCTTTAGTTCCCTTAAAATTTCCTTAATCGACGTAAATTGGGCTGGACGTGGTATAAACTCGATTGCTCTGCCTTATAAGATCTTTTAGGAAGTGTATTGCTGGTTACGAGGTGTGTCGTAAAATGCACGCTTTGCTGTTAGATGTCCTGACCCGTTTAACTGCTCGTTTTTTTTTCTCTTGCTGTGTTAAGGGTTAACTTTTTTATCATGTTTATCATAAACATTTTATGTTTTTTGTCAGCTTTGTCATTCCTTTCATAATTCTAGGTCGTGTTCTGATATTATTCTAATTATTTTGCCCGCTGTATTGTCTGTCAAAACTTGCTGTATATTAGTACCGTCGACGTGTTGTTAAAGATATGTTCCCCAAACCTTGTGCATTTTGGTTTCGCGTAACATTTTGTTTTCTTCGATTTTTTCTCTACGTCGTGCTTTAAGAGTGTTTGACAGCTGTGAATGATTAGGGACTAAGGTTTACGGCTTTTCGCTTATTACCTGATCTTGACTGCTCCGTGTTACTTACCAGGTCTATTTCTAAGAACTACGGCTTTCCTGCGATAATTTCGAGCTTTCTATTTTGACTGTTTTATTTTTCATTTCTTGTTTTTTTTCTCTGTGAGGTTAATTTAGCATTTTAAGCTCACTCAACCGCTTGTATTACGTATCTATTAGGTATGGTAGGTTTGAGATTGTTTTCGTATTTCCTTTTTTTGTAGCTACAATCTAACTTTGTACTGACTTAGTTACCTGCAAGGGTTTTTGAGTGTCATGGATGTATATATAAGATAATGTAAGCTCGAGTTCGGTGATAAATATCCTAGTATTTTAGTATTTGCTGTTTGCCGTTTCAAAGAGGGCGAATGGGAGATTTTTTGGGTCAGTACTAAAAATGAATGTTTCTTTGTTCTCTCTTTTTCCTTGTGATGTCAGATGATGACGGAATTAACTTTTGTTATTCTACTTTACGCCTCGTATATAAGCTCTAGCTTTATGGGCTTGACAATCATTCACCAATTTTTTTTCGAATTTTGTTTGTGTTATTCTCTTTCTTTTTTTGATTAGGCACGTTATGGTTACTAATGTTTTCTGATAATTTTTTTATTAAAGTATACATTAATTTTAAATTAAAACCACTGTGATTTCAAGTGATTGCCAAATTATTAGTAAATATACTGGTTGTTGGGGTAACGAAATTCTGTTCTGCGTTGTTTTTAGCGCAATAAACGAATTTAAAAAGTATGATTCGAACATATTGCAATTGATCTTCTACAGTTTTATGCCTTGCTAATAAATGATGTTTTTCTGTGTGTAGTGTTATACATAGATAACAGAACAATAATATATTGGAATATCAAAGATTATTGTGCTTAACTTTTGTGTAAACTGAAATTACAATACCATCGCTAAAACCAATTTTTTTACACATATTTTTTCGAATAATTTATGTATTATATTATATAAATTATTTACGAGAAACCCTTACAAAAAAACCAACAAAAAATTTTACAAAAAAGATCTTCTATGTATTCTATATGTAATATAGCTTTTTACTTGAATAATGTAATTGTTGATTATACAATTAATAAACATTCTATGTTTTTACTTTATCATTTAAAAGTTTGATTGTTGATTTGGCTTTCATATTGTACTTGAGCATCAAGTATTACATCTCATAAATTTTACAGCTTACTTGCAGGTAATCCCGATTGTATATGATTATTTTAATTCTTCTTTAATTTAATCCAACCGTGTTTAGCGAACCTATGTAATATTTTACATTAAATTTATTCAAAATTCAAGTAATTTTATTAGATGTATTAATAATTTCGAGAATCCGAATACAAATAAATAATCAAAAGTTATGCATGAAGAACAATTAAGTCATTCTCTTCGACATTAAATATTCTATGTGAAAATTAATTTTTTCAAATTTCGTTGTTCTTACTTACAACTGAGAAATTCAACGTTAAAGTATGAACAAAATTTTTTTTATAATCATAAAATCATTTTTGCATGGTCAAATATACAATTTTAGATTCAAAGAAAACTCAAATGATGTTTTTTT
This sequence comes from Copidosoma aretas, assembly GCA_030522625.1. NCBI lineage: Eukaryota > Metazoa > Arthropoda > Insecta > Hymenoptera > Encyrtidae > Copidosoma > Copidosoma aretas. Next base: position 5,052 of record JAPYYV010018980.1, on the reverse strand, counting down.
TTTTTATCATTAGAAAACGATAAAATGTTTGATAACTTTTTCTTTATTTATTTATTTATTTTTACATACACTAGAATAAAAAAATATTTTTATTTTACATCAATAGATAAGAGATTTTAGTCTTCTTTTAGTATGTAGAGAATCCGGCGAAGAAGTAAGTAAGAATATTTTATATTTCAATTAATAAATAAATTTTTTTTGTAGAAGAGCCATATTTTGATCGTAAAAATAATCTTTTTCTATTCATATTTGTTTTTTTTCTCTGTAGGGTTGAATTCAGCTCTTTGTGCTTACTCAACCGCTTGTATTACGTATCTATTAGGTATGGTAGGTTTAAGTTTGCTTTCGTGTTTTCTTTTTTTTTTTTGAGCTACAGTCTCACTTTTCTACTGACTTAGTTGCCTGCAAGGGTTTTTGAGTGTCACTGATCTCACTTTTCTACTGACTTAGTTGCCTGCAAGGGTTTTTGAGTGTCACTGATGTATATATTAGATAATAATCGCTCGAGTTTGCTTATAAATAGCCTGGTTTTTTCTTTTTGCCGTTTCCAAGAGGGCGAACAAGAAATTTTTTGGGTCAGTACTGAGAGTGAATATTTCTTTGTTCTCTTTGTTTTCTTGTCATGTCAGATGGTGACGGAACCTACTGTTGTTAATTTACTTTACGCCTCGTATGCAAAGTCTCATTTTATGGATTTGACAATCATGGAACAATTATCGTTCGTATTACGTTTGTGTTCTTCTCTTTTTTATTTTTGATCAGGCACGTTATTATTACTAATGGAATTCGTTAATATTTTTCTTGAAGTATAAATATATTTTTAAATTAAAACGTCTGTAATTTTAAGTCGTCGCTAAATTATTAATAAATATTCTGGTTGTTGGGGGAAGGAAATTTTGTTTTGCTTGCTAAAGTTCTTTCTATCGCTATTTGGTAGTTATAGTGTAAATTAGTAACATTAACTAACATGCGTCACTTGTAATATACTAAAGGTTAAGCGGAGAAAAAACGGGTGTTTGTGTAAGTTCTTATTTCATATTATTTTTTGTAATTTAGGGAGTTTTTTAGTCGTATCAATTTACGTTGGTTTTCCTGTCTTATTATTTCTTATATAATTTTAGCTTGCATATATTTTGTTGAAATTTATTATTAGTTTTATGCTATTTATGTGGGTATAAATTGCAAGAAATGATGAAGTTCCTTTTGTCTTAACATTCCCAGGGGTCGTGAAATTTATACATGTATGTATATAAAAGGTTCCTGAATTTCAATGTACTTACCAGGTAGTAGCTATCCAAATTGCTAATAGGACTGCTCTGGGCTGCATTTTTTTGTCCTCTAGATCCGGATGTCGATCTTCTTAAGCTTTCCCTTTTTTCTCTCGTGACAGGCGTTGGAGTCCGATCTTTGGTGTGCTGCTTGGCTCTCCGTTGTTTTGTAAGTCTCTTGCTGGCATGATTTTGCGTCTTTTTTTTATTAATTACTTTTACGACTTTTTTATCTTCTTTGGTCTATTGTTTGAAAAATTTTTTTTGTCTTTACACTTACTTTTTGTCGTGTGATACTACGCTGTGTACGATTTTCAACCGATTCGGCTTTCAACACCAAAATTCTCCTGTTACGTGGGTTTGTGGTCCGTTGGACGTACGCGAAATACGTACACAGTAAGAATTATTAACTTTTTTTTATTATTTTTTTGACCAACGGAAAAGCCAAGGGTGGCATGGTACTTGGAGGCACGTCTACCAGTTTCAAGAGTCCCGAATCTTATTCTTCTTCTCTACTCTCTGACCCGACTTAAGAGTTCCGCTTCTCCTCTCTCTTGGTCATGCGTCCCTATCTAGTGAGGTGGGGTACGTACGTATTAGTATGCCATGTATAATTTACGCCACATATTTATTAAAGGATAACATTCCGAAATTTGTGCTTGATATTGGTAAAGGTAAAATTAAAACCCTTTGAATTCCAAAAATATAAAAAATAAAATACATGTCTTACAATATAAATATGAGAAGATGATTTTCCAATATAAATTTGTTATTCTTAGGTCTCGCAACGAGCATACATGTTTTTCAATGATTCAATTTTTTATTAAATGAAAGGATGGATAAGTAGATGATGCAGTATCAATTATGCTACGGACGAAAATGTTGGAAAATCCGACAATAATACTTTTATTGATTTTCCGAAGGAAATTCTGAATAATTCATATATGTAAGAGTCTACCCCTTCATGAATTTAATTTAAAAATTGCAGCTGTTGTGATAATGAGATGCAATTTGTGTGTATATGATTGCTTATGTGTAGGCACATGGTCAAAATAACGAAATTGTGAAAAAATCATGTTAAAGCATCGATAGTAAATATTCAAAAAATTAGACGTAGAGTTGTTATGCTAATAATTACTTAAGATACTGGAAATATACCTTTGTCACCATTTCTATCATGAAGAAAATCTTTTTATTTTGTATCTTCTTTATGTATAATTATAAATTAATTGGAAGGCCAAAGATTCAATAAAGTAAGTATCTATTGCAAAAACTGGTTCTATAATGCCTAATCGAGATGCAAAACTAATATCAGTGTTCACATACTAAATTAAAATAGAATGGATGTAGTAGTCAAATTGTTGTTTGAAAAAAAAATTACATGTTTTAAGTTGATTAGTTTTGTTGTTTTTTGTAACTACAAAAATTAGATTTTTTTTCTTAATGGATGAAGTGAATGGTAAACTGTCAATACACTTTGTATTATGTTAAACACAACAGCAAAAAAAAGGATATACAAACATTTTTAATTTATTTAATGTTACTACAATACAGGGTTTTATAGTATTTTATAAACGTACAGCCATGTTACGAAATAATATATTTGAATCCTATACATATTTACAAAAAAACTTGAACTAAGATCATTCATGTAAATAACGTTCTTTATACTCGTTTTTCTAACTAAAGTATTTTATATGATTTCTTACATGCTTTCTGTAAAACAGTAAAACTATGCCTGCAAGCTCCGCCTGCAAATCCGTATAGTGATACATTTTTATTATTCTGCCCAAATATACAATCCAACCATTTTTATTTAAATACATACATGCGTACACATGTAAAGAACCAAAATTGACACATACAATTTCTTTTAGAAATCGTATGAGTACAATCAATACATTAAATAAGTTTTATTATTTCGCAAATGATTGAAACTAATTTTAAATAATTAGTCTAGTCTGCATTCAATCAAATAAATCCTATGTTGAAGAACAGTAACAGAGCATGATTATTCCAGAAACATTAAATCATTATTTCTTTTGTCACGTATTACAAATTTAAAGCTGAGCTTACATATATGTTTGTATTATAATTAATTCTTAAAATGACTACTTAGAATTTGTAATTACAAAATTAACCCATTTATAATTAATTAAATATGAAAAACAAATGGTACATGTTCACAAGTTCTTATACAAGTGAATCATTTTTCAATAAATAGTGTAATACTATGTTTGATATTGACTGCAGTGGACGATATTGCGGCAGTGGAATGTTCAAGCTTTAAGAGCTCGTGACAGTGACTTGGATATTGTCAGTGAACCAATGCCTTTCGTGAACTCGAGAGTACTCCAAGCAGCAGAAAAAAAAGAGTGCACAGACTGTAATTAAAATAAAATAAAGACAAACTATTTATTTATACTATTTTACAAACTTTAAAGTGCGGTTCGATATGAAAGGCATCGTGCGCCAAGCCTTCTTACACATCTAGCAAGACAAACGAGTTGCTTCAGCTGTACATGCCGTGGGCAGACTGACACAAACTGCTTTGCAGAACATCGCACAACCAAAATGTATGTATGTGTGTATATCATTTTAAAGTGTAAATATGAATATGTATACTACAACGCAGAGCATTGTCTTATGTCAAGCTAATACAAAGGTAGTATTAGAACGACAAAGTGAATTTAAGACAAGGTAAACATTGCCTGACACAAGAAAAAGTTTTGTTAACATATAGAGTATTTCTCAGTACTTGCAGATCAGTTACAGTAAGGATGTAGCGATCAGAAATGTGACTTTCAAAGTATATAATGAAATCTATGAATGCCACTAAGTTTCACTTGAATCCTAAACATACTACTTTCTTGCTAAAAGTATACAAATGTTTTCAACAATAAAATCATAAATCAATTAAATAGAGAAAAAAAGATTTATTATATTATTAATATTCCAATGTAGACATTAATTAATAAATCAGATGATGATATTCAAATCAATTTTCCAATGACTATTCTTAAAAGTATTCTTAATGGTCTACGTCCCCATCAACTATATTTTAAAATAAACTTGATTGTCATTTTAAGTCAAAATCCAAGTATATTTGACAAGCTATGTAATGGAACTAACTATATAATTACATAATTGTCCAAACACATTGCCGCTGAAATGATCAAAGGAGAAAATATATGAATTGAAGCATTTATTTCGATAATTACTTCAAATGCTAAAAATCCTCCTCCATCGTCATTTTTTTGTCTATAGAAATTTTTTTTTATTTTTCCTTTCTCTTGCTATGCAGTAAAAACAAAGTTTTCGTTATGTTGGATACCTTTTTTAGAAACAATTTTTTCACATACCAGATGTGTATTTTTCTTTAACAATGTAAGAACTTTGGAGCAATTTACATTCAAGATTAGTCAAATGATACACTTTGATTGATAAATATTGTCTGGAAAATGTTTTGAGTCCATAATTTTTACTAGCAAATCATGATCAAATTCTAATATTGAAAAATTTATAGTTTATTATTGCTCATAAAACAAAAATATTTAAATATAAAGGTGCAATTTATTTCTTAATTTAAACACCAATAATACTTTTGTCAACTGTTAATGTTGAAACAAGACAAACATTTATATCGGTCTTACAGTCAAACTAATAAATAAACATTAATATTATTTTTAAATTGACGTATGTGTGTGTGTAATTTTTAAAATTACACCCACACATGTATACGCGCTGCTCCATACCAAGCAAGTTCAACGCTTGTTGAAATTCG
>JAPYYV010018979.1:0-12431 GCA_030522625.1 Copidosoma aretas | reverse complement strand
CTGTTTTTCTTTTTTTTTTTTTTTGCTATACCTTATTTTAATCAGCTTTACGTATAAACCAAAAAAAAATTTACTGCAAACAGATTTTTTTTTTACTTTAAATCTGCCATTATATTTATTCACTTCTATAGTAACTTAGTCACGTAATTTAACTACGTAGTTCGGTTACGTAACGATTTGTTCCATTTAATTACGTGATTATCTTACGTAATTTAGTGACGTAATTTAATTACGTAACCTGCTTACGTGGACATTAGCAATAGGGTTGGCTTGATAAGCATACACTACATTGCATGCATACAAGCATTTATTGTTGATGTTAAAACAAACATTCTGATAGCAATTATGTCTTAGTACTTGCAAAAAAATATTATCCTTCAAGAATATAAACAAGATATAAAACACAAATAAGGAACAATAAACTCTTTACATTGAGATACAGAACATGCAATTATAAATTAAAGAATCTGTAAAAGTAATGAATAAAAATACTTACGGATTACACTTTTACTTAAACAATCCTAGTAACAACTCTCTCTGCACTCAGTACTTTTGGTATGGGGATGGCGACTGACGACTTTTGACCGATAAGATGGAGCCAGGGAGGAGAGACTCCAGCCAATCAGAGCGCTCAAAATATCGATGTTTATAAGTATACATCAATGTAAAACGGGGGCTCTCCTCCGTGGCTCCGTCTGAGCTAAGCTTGCTAGGATGCCATCCCAATAGTAGGTATCGTATGTACACCCAGCGGAAGATAATTCTTTTCTGAACGTGTTGTTAAATGCTGTCAATAATGTGATGTCACCTATCATCTGTCATAACCTTATTTTTATGGTTGACTGTCATTGCAATCGTAATTAAAAATTCTTGTGGGAAAGAATGACCTTCCGCTGAGTGTACATAGACATATATCCATATCTATGTCAGCAAGTACACTTGGACTGTTAGAATTCACTTCGTACCTCTGTGCGTGACGTAATGTATGAGAGTGATCTCTGTGTGGGTAAATTTATGTACGAGAGTAAGATGATGTCTGTAAGTGCCGCGTTCTAGCTTCCGGTTATAGAGTCAGTCAGGTCAAGCAAGTAGCTAGAGTCAGCTATGTATTTATTGTAGTGTAATGAAAAGCGCGTTGGTCTGTCTCACACGTGTAGCCTCAGAGTTTATATATAGAGGAATACTTACAAGCGTGATCTTTACTGTAGTTATATTGTAATAAATATATAGCATACGCATTAAACTTTACAAGTACTATTTATTTCACCATTATATCTTATGACGTTATGGACCCAGTCTCAGCTAAAGAAGCCTTGTCGTTTTAGTTTGTTGAGCGTGTGTGTTGTGATTTGATGAACAGCATGGCAGCGAACATTTTTCATATGCACATGATCAAATTCGATTGCACAAACTATCTGGTCTGGAAGTTTTAGATGCGTGCAGTACTCGAGGCAAACGGCATACTAGGTGAGGCAACAGGAGTGATAGAGAAGCCCGAGAGCTTGTCCAGTTCAGAAGGTAAAGCGTGGGTAAAAAGCAACGCTAAGAAAATGTGTTTGCTGTCGTCAGCAATGGACTCGAATCAGCTCAAAAGTGGCCTCACGTGTGAGACAGTCGCTGAAATATGGCAGGAAATGACACTAATACATAAACAGGACTTACAAGAAAATAACTGCTTGCTACTTCAAAAGTTTTATTCATCTAAGATGGATCCCAGTGAAACCGTTGTGCAATACACGACAAGAGTTGAAAACATAGCAAAGAGGCTTATTAAGCTTGGCGAGAAATCTCTAGCCTGGCCATTGTATAGAAAATTCTTGGAAGTTTGCTCTCCAAATATACCACTCTAGTAACAGCATGAGATAGTGTTGTGTCAAGTAAACAAACACTCCTAAACCTGCAGGAACGGCTGCTTAAGGAAAAACCGGCTATCCAAGCAGGAGGGTGAATGAAACGCGTTCATAGTGTGTCATTTCAAGAAAAAAAACAATAATTAAAACCGGAGCGACAAGGGATCATCGGTGCGTCAGGAGAACAAGCCAAGAAAAAAAAAGGGGCGAGGAGACAATTTTAAGATGAGTCTCACTATTGTAAGAAATAAGGTCACATGGTCGAAGATTGTTTTGAGAAAAGAGACGACCGAAGAAACAGACACTGTGATAGTCGATTGGCGCTTGACACTCAGCCATACGCATTTGTCACGCCGCAACAGTCAAAGAGTGTGGATAGGTGCTAAACGATGGTATGATTACTCGCATCATGTGGGCCGATACGGCGAGGCTTGGTTCATCCACAGTGGGGCTTCACGTCACATGACGCATCGGTGGGACTGGTTCAAGTCGTTCACGTCAATAGATGATGGAGACATGGTGGCGCTTGGTGATGATGGCATCTGCAATATCCTTGGAAAAGGAATAGTCTGCATTAAATGCTTTGACGGTGCCGAGTAAAGGCCAGGAAGGCTGGAAGACGTCTACTATGTCTCAAAAATAAGAACAACTTACTGCCGGTTGGAGTTTGTGAGGCGAAAGGATATAAGCTTACTTTCGTTGAAAGTTGGGTTAAGATGTCGCACAATGGCAGGGTCCAGGCGAGAGGTTTCAAGCAGAGGAATGACCTCTATAGAATGTTGTTTTGGATTACTGTGGTCGAGGAGCGGGTGAGCGCAGTTGCGAGCGCGGCTACCATACAGGAGTTGCACGAACGACTTGAACAAGTCAACAATCAGACGATCCGAAGCATGATTGGTCAAGGAACTGTCAGAGGGGCAAACCCCAGGCCAGACCGTGGCAAATTTTGTGAGCTGTGCCAGCTGGGAAAGGCGCATCGGCTACCGTGCGAGGCACCGACGAGAAGAGGACATAGAGGCCAGGTGAGTACATACACAGTGACGTATGCGGGCCAATGTCAGTAGACTCCATCGGTGGCGCGCGGTATTATATATTCTTTAAAGATGATGTGACCGGTTTTTGTACTGTATATTTTCTGAAACATAGATCCGATGTGTTTGATGGATTTAAGGAATTCAAATGTTTAATACGGAATGAGTTTGGCTGATCCTTGGAATTTTTAAAATGTGATAATGGTCGCGAATATCGCAATAACGCAATGAAAAGTTTCTAGCAAACATGGGTATTGAGATGGAGAAGACGGTGCCGTACACACCACAGCAGAACGGCCGAGCGTTGCGAGAGAATAGGACAATCGTCAAAAGTGCGAGGACCATGCTTCTACAGGCTAACTTACCTAAGTCTCTTTGGGCGAAGGCTGTAAACACAGCTGTATACCTGCTGAAAAGAGTGCCATCGTCTGCTTGTTAGGGGGCGATGCCGTATGAGTTATGCGCTGGAAGGAAGGCTAACCATTCATCTCGGCATGTTTGGCTCGGTCACTTTTGCATACATACCTAAGCAGTTCAGGGAAAGATGGATGCTAAGGCAACACGCACGATCCTGGTGGGGTACCAGGATGAATAAAACAACAGGCTGTATGACCCGAAGTGGACTTCAGCTTAGCGATAAAGGATTGATTAGAAGGCCAGTAAGGTATGATGGTTATTTCACTTAATGCAATGTCCTCCTCTGTTTCAGAGAAGCAGTGGGTGACCTGCGGAGAGACGACTGGAGGAAAGCCATCAGGGCAGGACTGGATGCTCATGAGCACAATGGCACCTGGAACGTGGTGCCAGAGCCTGCTGGCTGCAACTTGATAGACTCCAAGTGGATCTTCAGCATCCAGAAGGCAAAAGCGGGAAAAGCAAGTTGCAGAAACGCGAGGCTTTGTGCCAGGGGCTTTCGTCAGCTGTAGGGCGTTGCGGTACCCTGCAGATGGTGCTTGCGATTTCGGCTTGACAGCGTTATGAGATGGTTCAGTTCGACATTAAAACAACGTTTTTATACGTCGCACTGAAGGGGGAGATCTATATGAAGATGCCCGAGGGTGTGACTGTTTCGGGCTTGGTAGTTAGGCCTGTGTTTAAATTAAGAAGGGCAACGTATGGATTGCACCAGGCATCTTGATGCTGGAATGAAATTTTCAGAGAATTTTTATCGAGTTATAATCTTAGTACCTGTGATAGTGAGAATTCTATTTTTTCATGCAAAATGAAATATGATCTGATTTATACTGTATTGTATGTAGACGATAGTGATATTGGCGACAGACAGAGCAACGGTTAACATAGTATTAAATTCATCAAAAAGTCGCTTTCATATACCGGTATGTGAACCGGATCTGTTCCTTGGTATGCAGATCGAGCGTTGTTGGGATAGAAGGATTATGTTTCTGTACCAGACCGAGTATGCGGGCAGGCTGTTGGAGCGTTTTTCAATGACTAATGTGAAGTCTATAAATACCTCTATGGAGAGGGACCTGGGTACATGCATGGGGATGTAGGAGCATGATCAACCTAATTGTGAATTGCCGTATCGCGAGTTGATTGGTTTGTTATGTTCCTATGTATTGTCACGCGTCCCGAATTATCTTTTGCGGTTAATTTTCTAAGTCGATATTTTGATAGGTATAATGAGAAATTATTTGAAGCGACGAAACGTGTATTGAGATACGTAAAAGGGACGATTGATTACGGCATTTATTCACACTCATGTGTAAACAGTTGCTTTTTTTTCATCAAGATTAGTAACGGCATATTTAACAGTGCTTAATATATCAACTTTTATGAGAATGAAAAAGAATATACTTATTTACACATTGGACAGCTAGCTTAAGAAGAAAAAACGCAAAAAAGTGGAGTTTAGGTGCTTGATTTAAAATAAATTAGGTAAGTTTTCTCAAGCAAGTACGACGTACAGAGATTACTTTGCCTCAGTGAATCTTAGGTGGCTTGTATTTTTACAGATTACGGTGCTCTGTTCGACGTTACATCAAGACTTATTATTTTAAATGATCTACTTTGTGTTCATCCAAGCATGTGTAAATTGTTGTAGTGCTTTATTTCGGCAGGGCTCAAATTCAGCAACCGGAAAGACTGCAGTATCTAGCGTTATCCACATCGAACAGTTTCAAAGCTGGAGGTTTGGGGATATATAGGAGAAGCACACTGGTATCAGCTGTGAGAATACTTCTTAGGTGTGTATATAAGACGTAAAATTCATCAAAACATTTTTTTCTCTACTGCAAAGGAAATCTATCGCTTAGACCAGTTGTTTAAAACGAATGTTATTCTCTTCTTAAGGAAATGATAGAAAAGACAACTATTCACTAGACTTATTTTTTCTTACGTCAAGAAAATATTTTTTTTTACTAAAAAAAAGGTTATACAAATGAAAATACTACTTATCACTCATATGGAACACATTTTGTTAAAAAAGTTTGTAATCTTGTTCAACAGGAGTTACATTTGAATAACTTTAGTTTATCGTCATTGTTCATTGATTCTCACATTATCAATGAGATATGATTTTGACATACTTTTTGAGTACAAATATTTCGTTTTATTTTTAGATGCTCCACGTGCAATCACTGAGGTTCCGATGATGCAGTCTTGATTTATCTGGGGCCCAATCATGCGAAGATATCACTAAATATAAACATACTTAATAACCTTTAGTTTCATGTACTATTAGAAAAAAAAGATTTTAAAAACGAAATTATGTTAATAATTTTTATAAGTTATTGTGAACGTATTAAATCGTATAATAAAAGTAGATTTTTCTACAGAAATTGTGATATTTCTCTATTTGGTTTGAATTGGGACGTCTAAAAAATATATAAATTGAATTGCAAAAAAAGTTTATTATAACTTTAATGCAATTATAATCAAACTCATGAAAGCGTGATTAAGCTTGTTGTTTCACCATAAAAAAACTTTTATTTAACTAATAGTATAGTACGTCACGAGGCCGTAAAGTTGGTTGTGTACGGCTGCGTGTAGTATGTCATAACGCGGTCGCTTGCAGCCACCTTACGGCCACCTCTCGCAGCGGCCGTACAGTACTCCATCGGCAGTACATTTATAGCTTTACGTCCTACTCTACGGACGTAAGCAACAAACTTTACTGTCGGGGATGACGAAAAACATACCTTTTGACAAAGTTTTTTAAAACTTGCACGTTTTGAATAAATAGTGAATTTCATAATGATAAACTGATGAAAAAGTTTTTATAAGTTTTTCCAAAGTTTTCAAAAAGTTTCGGAATCGTGCACCGGAAACGTTTGAAAAAATTTTTGTTCGACCAAACTTTTGAAAATGTTTCTCCAAACGAAATTTTAGGTACGCAGGCTGTGGGTTATTTAACTTTAACGTCTCCAACAGTATATATTGTTATAACTCCTGAGTGTACAAAAGCGTGTATAGGCCATTCTACGAAGACCATCATATTTGAAAGGCCAAAATCGACTAACACTTAAAAGGGGTTTTTAATGTATCCAATTATTTTTTTCTATGGTCAGTGACCAATATAAGTTTAAATTTTTTCGGCCCTGCTGTATTCGCTCAGAAAAAAGAGTTTTGTGATACTGAAAGACGTATATGGCCCTATTTCGAGCACTTTCCTCTTATCAAGATCCTGAGCGATAAACACAACAATTGATGGTAAACTAATGTTCGAGATGTCGTCATAAAGTAACGAGAATTCTCAAATCGGCAGATATGCAGAGGCGGTCTAAATTTTTCGTTAATCATGTTGTTACACATGCTCTTGAAGTACAATACAAGTTTCATCTGTTTTAATTTTCTACTTCTTATTGGTAAGACGTGTTCTTATAGTAACGGCAACGTTTGTTCATAAGAAAAATGTTTAAAGAAATTTTATTAAAATTTACATAAAAAAGGAAATAATGTGCGACAAAGAGTGTAAAAATTCAAAAAACTCCGCTATAACCAAGAGTTTCTAAGTGGTATGGAGGATTCTTAGAGGAACCTGGGAGAATCGAAAAAATGATCCTTCTTGGTACCCTAAAACTTTAATTAATAAGTTTTTAATGGCTATAACAATAGCAAATAATTAGTTTAAAGAATTAATATGTAGGTTGGTGATGCTATCAATAAACGTTCATTCGTATAAACGATGTTTAGGCCCGTACAGTTCACAAGGTTACAAGGCCCTTATCAGGTAAAATTTTCTGAAAATAATCATTTTACAAATAAAACATCTAATATTTTCAGGCAATACCACTTTACAAAGAAAATATACAATAATACACACTTGCAATAGCCACAACAAAAGCTACTACAGATAATCCGGTAGATGGTAGAACGGTGAATATAAACTTCGCAATTTGCTGTCTTGCTTACATATGCTGGGCACGTTCAAGTGTCCCACATAACATCTTACGTTTCTGAAACGTTTCAGAAACGTTTCATTGGATACTTAGAAACGTTTCAACTCAAGTCTCAGAAACGTTTCTGAAACGTTTCAGAAACCTGGAAATGTCCGCTCTAGAGCTAATACGAAACGTCTCTGAAACATTTTCAAAACGTTTCTGGAAAAATCCCAAATTTAGTGCAAATACTAACAAAAATAATTGTTCTTAATTATTTTATCTATACCCAATATCATAAAAATAATAGTAAAAATAAAAAAATAAATAAAAAAAAAAACAGCTGGATGTGGGGCACAAACCAGGACTGCCAGAACGAAAGGCAAGCATCTTATTTACTTGGCCAGAGTGGTTAAGATACCTGATGTATAATTTACGTTCATATAAGCTGCAAAGGCCGAGTACACGTGTACAAAAAAGTGGTCAAAACGTAACAGCGACGTGTATGACACGCGTAAAATGTCCGCTTTCGTGTTCACAAATTCGTGTAAGACACGTGTTCCAGACGGTTCCACGACGTGTTAAAAACGTGTTTGCCTCTTTCCGATCAACATTTATTCGGTGGCGAAAACAACCGGTTGCAGCAATACAATACACGAGTCAGACACGAGTAAGATTAGCGTACGGACACGTGTTTTAGACGATTCCTCGACGTGTTGAGAACGTGTTTGCCCCAGTCTGAACAACGTTTATCTGGTGGCGAGAACCGGTTGCAGCAATACAATACACGAGTCAGGCACGAGTAAGATTAGCGTACGGACACGTGTTTTAGACGATTCCTCGACGTGTTGAAAACGTGTTTGCCCCAGTCTGAACAACGTTTATCTGGTGGCGAGAACCGGTTGCAGCAATACAATACACGAGTCAGACACGAGTAAGATCAGTGTATTGACACGTGTTCCAGACGGTTCCTCGACGTGTTGAAAACGTGTTTGCCCCTGTCTCAACAACATTCATCTGGTAGCGAAGACCGGTTATAACAATAAAAAATCACGGGTTGGACACGAGTAACACTCGTTTATGGTAGGCTATGAAATCAGGTAAAAGAATATGGTAGTGTTTATGTACATGTCTTAATTACCTTTATTCAATACCCACATGGCCAATACCCACATTGAAATTAAATATAAAACACTGTAGTGACATGTATTATATCAATAGATTTGTTTTACATTACTTAAATCTTTTTTGTTTTACATACAACGTTAATTTGAGAAAAAGGTAATCATTTGCGAGCAAGTTTTTTGAGCAATCAAGATTAACACGAAAAATATAGAAAGTATGTTAAATATATATAAAAAAAATGAGAATAATTAAAAAAGAAAACAAAAAAAAAAGAAAAAAGGCAATTTCACTCGTCTTCGATGTCAGATTGTTCATCGGGAATCTCGAAATCGTTGTTCACATTATCGATTTCCTCGCTAGTATTTGCTTGTCTATATAAAATATAAAAGATGCTTATGTAGTTACCATAGTTAATATAATTATATGGCAAATAAAAATTAGTATTTGTACCTGGTGCTGTTTTTTTTTTTTAAATCCTTTTTAAGGCTTGTTTTAAGTACTCTTTTGCAACGTCTTCAGCGTCGGCCCTTGTGAAATATTTGTACTTTTTACAGCTATGTCTATCAAAAAAAAAAATTATTATTTTTCGAAACAGTTTGATATCCATTTGGAAAACATGTTATATACTGTCCGTAACAATATACTTTTTTCCCTTTCCCTGAATTTTTGTATCTGAGTCTTTTTTCCATACCTGCTATTATGGTCCAGATTCTCAAAATGCAAAATTTTAATTTTCCTTCACGTTGGCCTTTGAAGCTGTATTTAACTTGTATTTCATCAGTCATTATCTCCCCGAGCAGTCGCCTAACGTTGTCTCGTCCTTTTTTTCTCCTACTTTGCCTAAAAGCCGAACCTGTATAACCATGTATTACCGTTAATGTCACATAAATTAAATATAACCTTAATCTAAAAAAATGATACCTACAACTTTGTTGTACAGTTGATTATTGCTGAGATCAATATTGAGTTTTTTAAACTTATTGATTTCATCTATTGGAAATAAGCTTCGCTTTTGCATGACGTCCTCTGTTTCTTCGTCTTCGGAATTATTCTGTCTGTCCCTGAACGTTTTTGCTTCCGCTTGAATGTGCAGTATTTCTTTTGTCATTTCTGGAAAAAATTATTATTGCATTATTACATGCATTTCATACAAACATAATAATAATTTACATTGGTTAAAAAAGAATTGACTATGGCACAACGTTCTGATAATTTTTCGGAAAAATATCACCGGGTAGAGGAGGTTAAGGCAAAATGACAATACAGAAATGTTTATCTAATTGGAAATTCATATTTTATGGTTAAATTATTAGCGGCGCATACATGTACCGGGAGTTATGGAGACAGTGGCTCGATCGTGAAAGATCACGGCTGCTCCGATATGTATATGTATAGGACCCACCAATGGACATTAGCTTTGATCTGATGAAGCATAGTTGATTTTCTTTATTTCTCGACTATTATCGATTGCTATCCGTCCAAAAGAGTCAAAAAAACCCATTAATTAAGCCAACAATGTTGAGTAACTATGATTTTATGGTTAAGTGATTTGTTAAAAGAAAATTTTTGATTCAAGACCCTGGCTCTCAGGATAAAACCTTACTCACAAAGCTTTTAGAGCCTCAAAAATCAGGTCTTTAAATAAATTATCAATCAGATTTAAATTAATCTCAATTTTATGTTTGCTTTGTCCTCCTTTACCAGGTGATATTATTTTCCCAAGCATTATCCGAATACTCAAGTCATTTATACTTTTCTACAATTTGTTATCGTTATTATATTATAATTACCAAATAGATACTCGAGTTTTTTATTCAAACTCATGTTGGTGATGTCTGCAAGGGCAAAACTACCCAAAGACCGTTTTTCGTTGGTATTTTTTTTTGGGACTTTTTGACTTTTGTGTAACTTTTTGTAGTCGGAACGATCCTACAATTAAAAGGAATGCTTTGAAAATTTATGGAATATATTGTTCATTTTAAAATGAGCTGATACCCGGATAGAAATTGACCTACGGCTAGGATCCGGAACGTATTCCGATCCTGATGTATAGTACCTGAACCGGATCCGGATTCCTGATCCGTTCCGGATCTGAAGTGTGCACAGGTTCAGATCAGTTCCGGATGTGATCCGGATGAAGTTTTATGGAGTAGAGGTTCAACACTACCTAATTCGGGTGATAAAAAGTCTATTTGAGTATGTGGAGGGTTGTACTTGAATGCAAAATTCCTTTAAATCATTTGTATTCTACATTTGGAATTTTGTGGAAGGCTGGCTTGTCTGTCATTATTTTTTCATTCATAATTATTGTCATCACTTTCACGGACCCATTCACTTTCACCAGTAACAAGAACGTTTTTACAGTCAATAATGGATTGTAGATAATGTTGACTGACATCATTTTTTGTGATTCAATCGTTAAAAGTAGATAACAATGTTGTTGTTACTGGTGAAAGTGAATGTGTCCGTGAATGTGATAATAATATAGTTATGGAGGACGAAATAATTACAGATAAGCCAGCCTTCACCAAAATTCCGATTGTTAAATAGAATATATTTTAAGGACTTTTGCATTCAAGTACAACTCCCTACATAGTCAGATAGACTTTTCATTCCACGTATTGAGTAGTGTTGAACCTCTACTCCATAAAACTTCATTTGCATTTAATGTGAGCAGCAAGTTTAACAATAAATAATGATTTATCCTAATATCTGTCTACTTCATTTTACTTCCGGGCAGGATCCGGAATGGATCAGGAATCCGGATCCGTTCCCGATCTAATCATCAGGATCCCTGATTTTTTTTCTATTCGGGTAATAGGGGAGCTGGTAGTAGATCAGCTAGTAAAATTTGAACATTACTTCAACACTCAGCGTCTACACTATTTTCCTTGCCATTTTATACAACAGTCGATTTGTGTTTCAAGTACGTTCTTTTTTTGGCGGTGGCTTCATCATAGGTTCCTACATGAAAGAAAGTGTTAAAATTTAATTTTATAATTTTTCATTGTATATCACAATTTCGGTTAAATTTTCAAATTTAGTTATTACCAGTATATTCTAACACTTCCAATATTTCGCCTACATCCCAGATGTCTTCATTAGGAGTCTTACGACATTCTGCAGCCCTTATCACGTTTTCTTTTTTCTCATATGGAGGACTATAAAAACCTTCATTGTTATTTAGCAACCATGTGTCTGGAACAATATCTATCATAGTGCTACCAATAGTTCGTACTAAGCACCATTTACGGCCGTCTATAAAAATGGCTATTATATTTTATCGAGAAATCATAAAAGAAATTTTCAAAGCAGTACTGGTAACAAAGTTGTTTCCATTTACTTGCTGTACCCGTTGTTACTCACGGATGTTTTAGCAATAAATTATTATAGATGAATATTAAGTTTCAAAAAATTTTAAGTTGACAAAAATGAATAAGACAAAGTCGTAAAATGCCTTATTTAAATATTTTTCTATTCGTACTTTTTAGATTTTTGTATAGAAAACTAGACAGTAGGTTCTTTTGAAGTGATTTTACTGCGTATAGCACTAAAAAGTTGGATTTGAGAAATTACGGACAACCTACTGCTTACCTTGAAATAAAAATTGTTCTATGCAAATTTATCATTTAACAAAAAAGAGTAACTACTTCTTCAACGATCGTGGACAAATCTGCGATGGGTAAAGTTACTTAAGAATGAAAACATTACTTATAAGAGTACAAAAAAAAAACATAGAACTTACTAAGGTGTAGATAACAATGGATTTTTTCTTTTCTATTTCAATCTTATTAATCGTTAATACATACAAGGAGACTTCTTGCCGCATCTTCGTGATTCTCAATGATTTCGCCATTAGTGTCATTAACTTTTGATATCTCCCGTACCAAAATTTCTGTAAGATATTCTGTAATATATCTTACAGGATATCCTATAAGATATCCTACACGATATCCTGTAAGATATCGTGCACAATATCCTGCAAGATATGTTACAGGATATCCTGCAGGATATCCTATAGGATATCCTGCGAGATTTTCGTCACATGTAAATTTTAATTTTATAGTTAAATAAAATTAAAAAAA